>PVKA01000716.1:0-181300 GCA_004027165.1 Ctenomys sociabilis
TTTTTTTAGCATTTATGGAGCATGTTTTATACTAGAGTTGCTGGTACATGTGAGTGGCTCCTATATTACAAATTAAATCTCTGGAGGGAAGAGATGTAGCAGTTGCACACATTTTTAATGAGATACATACAGGTTAGAAGTGTGTGTGTGTGTGTGTGTGTGTGTGTGTGTGTGTGTGTGTATGTTTGTGTTTTACTGGGAACTGAATCTAAGGCCATACACTGAGCTATGTTCCTAGATCATTATTTTATTTCTTTTTAATTCTGAGATAGGGTCTCATTGAGTTGCCAAGTTGTTCAGGCTGGGTTTGAGCTTTCGTGTCTCCTAACTCAGACTCCCAGAATGCTGCAGTTGCCTATGAGAAATGCAGCATCTTGTGGAGCTGTGAGTCCAGGAAAGATATTCATTCAATACTCACCTGTTGTGGGACATCCATACCAGCCTCGTAGAACACACCTTTATTAATATCTGCTATGGACTGAATGTTTTGTCTTCTGCTTATTGTATGGGTGATTTTAATGCCACATACATAATAGATGCTCAATAAATACCAACCATATGAGTCATATTCTCCCAAATTCCCAGTGTGTTTCATGCTAATATTGTCAAATATAGAAAAATCAGACCACAGGGTATGTCATCAATATCTCTTTTGACAATTCTTAGGTAATAACTACTCACCTATTTTCTCTTTCTTTCTTTCTTTCTCTTTCTTTCTTTCTTTCTTTCTTTCTTTCTTTCTTTCTTTCTTTCTTTCTTTCTTTCTTTCTTTCTTTCTTTCTTTTCTTTCCTTCCTTCCTTCCTTCCTTCCTTCCTTCCTTCCTTCCTTCCTTCCTTCCTTCCCTCTTTCTTTCTTTCTTTCTTTCTTTCTTTCTTTCTTTCTTTCTTTCTTTCTTTCTTTCTTTCTTTCTTTCTTTCTTTCTTTCTTTCTTTCTTTCTTGCAATACCGAGAATTGAACTCAGGACCTTGCACTTTCCAGGCAAGCGCTTATTCTACTGAGCTATGAGCTATCTCCCCAGACCCACTCACCTATTTTCTATCTCACAAAACTATTTCTTTTAGAATACATTGAACTTTCTAACAATTTTTACAGTTTTTTTCTCTGTAGATTATTGAGATTCTCTAAGTCAAGAGAGATGTGTTCTGAATTCACTCCTACGTGCTGAAATGTACTTGTATCACAGATTACCCCCTCTCCCTGCAAACAGCCAGGGTCCAGTGAAGCCACACACACCAACACCTACAACGTGGCAGAGTAGCAGCTCTTGAGCAGGTCCCGGGAGGCAGGAGTCACACCTTGCCACTCAGATCATGATGTACAAATGCACCAGACTACAGGATGGTTTCTCAACTTCGCAGCATGAGCATGTCACAGTCAGCATACTTTGCTCTGGGGCAGCATTGTGTGCTGCATGATATTGTGCAGCCTCCCTGGCCTGCACTTCCCAGATTCCAATAACAAGCCCTTCACTATGGGACAATCCACGATGTCCCATGGGGCGAAAGCGATTTTTCCTTAGGAAACACTGTGGTAGAGAGTTCAAGGTTTAGCTAATTCTGGGCTATAGGCTGAGGTCTCACTTCTGCACACACACACACACACACACACACACAGGGACACAGACTTGCGTGCTTCCATGCCACCACTGCATGCATAAACTTCTCCCTGCTCCCCCTGGGAAGGCTGCCATGTTCCCTGTCCTGCTTCCTCACTATAATGACAAGCCTTTTCTCATGGGCTGCCCCTGCTCTCACTCATCACACAAGCTCTGTGGAAGAGCTGTATGGGTGACATGCTGTGATTTCAGTGTGTCGTAGCTCACCACAGGGCTCTCAACACAATTGCCTCCACCCCCGTGGAGCTACAACTCACTGAGCTTGCCACTCAGGTTCCCTCTGGCAGACAGTCCTGGCAGCTGCGGCAGTTACCGTTCTGTGCTCAACATGAACAGCTTCGTTTTAGGCTCTGAACAAAACTTCAGGCCACAGCTTTTTCCAGCCCACTCCTCTGCACATGTGCCTTTCTTCCTTTGACCTGACAGCTGGGACTCACAGTGACAGATTTTAGTAACAACTCATAATAAAATGCTGCAGTTGGGCAACAGAGAGGAATATGCAATTGGGTAGAAGCTCTACATCTCCTTCCTTTTCATTTTTCTTTTCTTTAGCTTTACTGTCCTCCCATATTCTTTTCCCTGGAAGAGTAGTCAAATAAGTATCATATTTAATTATGTATGTACATGGCTTTGCAGTTGGTGAAGTGATTGTGGTTTTTATCATATGTCTGCATGATAGCCATAAAAATCTGAGATGAAGGGAAAGCATGGCTGTTCAGTCACATGGTAAACCAAGAGAAGAACGAGCTTTGAAAAGACTCTTTTCTGTTGAAGCCTCACAGCTCAACGTGCAAGACAGATATTGAAATAAAGATATGTGATATAAGCTAAGTGCTAAGATACAGGCATAGCTTAGGTAGCGAGAGCTAGGGGAAGGAATGTTATTCTTTTTAAGGAATAGGAAAGGGAGAGGACAATGGAAGACATAACCTTAAGTGGCTACTGAGGAATAAATAGGACTTGGCTATGCCAGGGCATGATAACAATATGAATATTTCTGAGTGGGAAGTGGACGCAATCAATATTCATGTCAATATGTTTGATTCTTTGACTAATCTTACTAATTAATACCTATATCTGCTAAGCTGAGCAGAATATATTTCTTATTCTTGTTTTGAAATTATGTACCATGTGTATTGTTATAGGTTACTCTGTTTCTGTCTTTGTTTACACTTTCACTCTTTAAAATAAAAAAATATAGGAGCTGGGGAGATGGCTCAGTGGAATAAGCACTTCCCTGGCAAGCATAAGGGCCTGAGTTCAATCCCTAGTTCCACACAGACACACAGACACACACACACACACACACACACACACTAAAATATATATATATATATATATATATATATATATATATATATATATATATATATATATATATATATATTATGGCCTACTGAACACATATTGTAGGTCAGTCATTCTTGGGAGTACTTTGATAAAGTATTTCATTTAATTGTGCTATTTTTAAGCATAGGTGTTATTATTAACTCTGTCTTATGAATGAGAAAACCAAGACTCCAGATAAGTAAATTGTCTAAATTATAAAGTTTAGAATTCAGGCAACCAGATTCACAACTATGGAGAAAGATAAACCTTTTTAATGATAAGCAGGGTAGGGAGGACAAACAATACAATGTTCAGTTAGAAGACAGACAAGGATGAGGTGAGGCAAAGAAAGACTGGTATTTCAAAAGTGTGGCTCGGCCTCGTGATTTCTGTGCTTACTCCATGGGATCTCTAGTTAAACTGTTTCCCAGACTCAAGCATTTGCAGCTCATGACCACTCAGCAGAAGAGGTACAGAAGAAGCCCCCTGATCTATTGCCCTTTAACTTCTCTTCTTCATGCGGCGCTCCTGGAGGCTGAGAGACAATTCCAGGTGTTTTACCTGGTCACAGGCTACCTTGGGATTTGGGAGATCTTGCACTCAGTTTTATAGAAGTGGAGTCCAGCAGCTGTATCTCTAAGGTGTCCAGCATTGGAAGCCAGAGTGATGATCCAATATGAGATGCTGTACGTGCTGATCCCATCAAAGCAAAGCTTATATTCAGTGCGTTCATATCTGTCTGAGAGAGGAGGAGATAGAGTAGCTCTTTCTCATTACGAGCCCACCAGGAGAGGCTCGTTGCTTGTGAGGATGGTGGGTGGGACTTGAGTTATGTGTCCATGCCCCTCTTTTGCTACAGGAAACAGTGTTTGAGTTCATGCATTTCGTTCTTTTCAACATATGTCCCTTGTGTGCATCACCAGGAACGTAGGATGCATCACGTGCCAAGATACTGGCACTTAAGTATGTCCCTAGTTTGACAAATGAGGAAACTAACCCCTGAAGACTGAGCAGTTTGCAAATGTCATACTCTTATAAATAGCAAAGCAAAACAAGAATGTGGGTGCACTTTGATTCTGTACTTTTAATCAGAACCTATACTGACTTTTGTAACGTGTAAAGCGTCTACTGATACACAACATTATTATGAAGATGTGTTAATGTTCTTTTTCTCTTTCATTGTCTTTCTCTCCCTTTCTCTTTCCCCTGTTCCTCCTTTCTTTTTGATTCTTTTCTCTACAGGACTCCACAGAATGGAGCAAGAATGAGAGGAAAAAGGCCGGCAGAAAAGCATGAACTGGAGGTTTGTCGAGCTCCTCTACTTCCTGTTTGTATGGGGCCGTATCTCAGTGCAGCCCTCCCACCAGGAGTCAGCTGGGACAGACCAACATGTCTCCAAGGAATTTGATTGGCTTATTTCAGACAGGGGGCCTTTCCACCACTCCAGGAGCTACCTATCCTTTGTGGAAAGACACCGTCAAGGATTTACAACCAGATACAAAATATACAGGTATGATCCAGGCTAAAACAACTCTTACCTTTCTTCCTGTTGTGCTTTGTGTGTTCAGGCACCTCCAGAATGCTTGCTGGGGACAGTTCTAGGTCAAGTAGCCCTTTAGCAGCCTGCTTTTAGCTTTTTACTCCTTTTTAAAACATTGCATTAATTAAGAATGATGATGAGATAAAGGGAAAACAGCTAATGCTCATGGAGCACCCCCTGTGTGCTAGCATGATGCTCGCTACCTATTATAACTTGTCTTATTTAAATTATTGATTATAGGTTTTAGTTGTATTCCTTAGTTTATAACTTTGGTATCTGAGTCTCGGCTGTGTTAAATAATGTACCAATGGTTACACAGCGAGTAAATGTTAAGGCTCTAAACCTAGTTTGTCAGTATCTATAGTCCTGATAATTCTCCTCAACCACATCAGGTATAGGCAGTATTATTTTACTAATGTTTTAAATGAGCCCATATTCTTAGCTAAATATATTTATGCATTTGGAAAGACAATAGAGACTTAATGAACAACTCTGTTTTTAATTGGATCTGGGCTGATACCTGTTGTATTATAATCCTCCTTAAACAAACAGGACTTAACTCTGTATAGGGGAGAGCCTTTTTCTACCCACTGAAGGGGCAGTGGGTGCAATGAATGAGTCCATATGGTATACTGACAATAAACACGCAAACGGGACAAAAGCCGTTTTAGTGATGCACTTGCATGAGGGAATCCTGCAGATTCTAAAACGTAATGAAAGATCAGATGGTTTAAGTGTGCATAGCAGCCAGAGCTACAGAGCAGAGTTGGGTTTGGGTTATCTGATATGTGATGTCAACACAAATGATGGGATGGGAGAGTGGGAAATGCACAGAGAAACACTTCTCATTGAGATGCCATTAAACCGTGTCTGATGACGAAGACTGTCTCTCAGAGCAATCCACTGCAGCCCTAGTGACGGCTGAGATAAAGTTCATCTGGGCTGGTGCCTCCTGTCTTAGACTTCCATGGTCGATGAGAAGCTCAGGTGTCAGGTCAGCTGAGTTTCCTTTTGGTGAGTCAATGCACAGGCACACAAAGAAACTTCAATGGAAGTACCCCGTGTGCTTTTAAAACAATGTTGGTGGTACGTGTTCATAGTACACAATGATTGCATTAATTGTGAGTCTCTGTACATGAACAAAACACATTATAATTCTTTTTTTCCCCTTCCATTCCTGTTCCATCCATGCTGCTTCTCTCCATCTCTTGGTCCCTTCCCATCTGCAAAAGCGCCATCTTCCTGTTTCCTATCGTCTGTGTTTTATTTTCCTCTTTAATTCACTTATACCTTGGGTTTCTCATATAAGGGAAACCATGCAATATTTAAGCTCCTGTGTTTGATTTATTTCCCTTGTGCTTTGAGAGAGAAAGAAGCTGCAGAGGCAGGAGGGCAGGAGGAGGTCAGAGAGATTTTAATTCAAAGAACCTAGCATGGAAAAGTACCATATTTGGGGGGTATTGTTTTCTGAGCTCCATATGCCCAAAGTCTTTTATTATTATTTGAAGCTGTCTTTCCACATTCCACTTAATCATGGTCTTCTTGACATATTCACATCTCTCTATATGTGTTTCACTTTAATTATAAAGCATTTAAAGTTGTGGTATATTAATATATTTCCTTACCTCACAGAAACTCTTTGAGGGAAAGCCATTCAGATGCTTGCATGCAAACACGGTCACACACACACACACACACACACACACACACACACACACACACACACACATTTTATTTATTTCTGGATTCTCAGGGAGATTTTTGCTCTGCTCTGGCATTGTTATTATAAAATATACAATAAATATTTTGGACTTGAATTGCAGGATGTAAAAAAACTCTCTGGAGCTTTTGTCTTAATGTCAAGGAAGAAAGGGCAAGCCCTACCATTTCTGTGCCAATTAGAAGGGAAGAGACAAAACACAGCGCAGGAAGGAACTCTGGCCTTCAGCTAAGGAGGCTTGAATTAGTTGATCTGAAAAGTAAGAACGTCTTATTTGCACAGATTTATTTTTTATTTTTTTTTTTTTTTGTCTTTTTGAGACAGGGTCTCACTATGCAGTTCAGGCTGTCCTTAAGCTCACTTTGTAGCTCAGGCTGGTCTCGAACTCACAACAATCCTCCTGCCTCAGCCTCCCGAGTGCTGGGATTACAGGCGTGCGCCACCACGCCCGGCAGCACAGATTTAGTATTGTGCAGTGGAGATGCCTGATTTGTGAAATATTCTACCAATTTAAATATCTATATTTCCTTACTGAGTATGGAAATTTTCCTGGTGACTGAGAGCTTACAATGGTTTTGTCAATGCAAGAGTTTATGGGAGAATTTCCATGGGATTTGAACAGTGAAAATAAATTAGAGAGTTAGATTTCTCTGGGCATGATGAGATGTAAGAACACAAGTAAAATGAACATAGAGTTGGTATAAAAAAAAAAAAAAGGAATATGTAGAAGAATAGAAAACATGGGGGCATTTCTTCTTCCAAAAGAAAATAGGGCAGACTATCAGAATTTTCAGTGATTAATTCAAAGCTTTCCCCTTGGAAGAACTATCTCAAAGTCACCTAAACACAATAGTTTTATTCTTCATCATCTATTTTATTCTACTTGTCTTTTTGAAAGAGGTGTGTGTTTTACACATGTTGTCAGGCTGGCCTTGAACTCACTTTGTGGTCCACGTTGGCCTCGAACTCACAGCAATCCTCCTACCTAACCCTCCTGAGTGCTAGGATTACAGGCATGAACTGTCATGCCCAGCTAGTAATTTTCTTCTTAATTTTAATTTTGGGTCTTTAAAATATTTTTGCAGATTATAGCAATTACTGTTTGTAATTATGCATATGGCAACTAATGGTATTCACTAATTATTTATAAGCAACTTCCATGACCTGAAATTCTTGATGTGGAATGTGTATGGCTTTGAGATACTGGTTTTGGTGAACAGAAGAATTTGGGAAAATTTAGATAACAGCTCTATGTTTTGTGAAGTAATAACAACCTCTTGTGTGTATATCTGATTTTCTATTCCCTTTGAGCCTCTCAAGTGCACATTAAGATTGGAATGATTAGCATTTATATTTTCATTTTAAAGTTTACTTTGTGGGTAACTTAAAAAAGATAAGTAGGACATTGGCTTAAAACAATGTATAGATATGCATCCATATCCCCACCAGTGAATATCCTAGGATTATAGACATCTGTTTGTTCTTTACTAGTATTTCTTCTGTGAGAGGGAAGGAGAGTTAGTTGCCCAAGGATAGGTACTTAATGAATGTCCTGATGTTAGCTATAGTGTGATGTTTGTAAGGGGAGTGATAGCCCATTTTAGATGGTCAATACATTTAAGCTATTGCTGTCATATGGACTTACGTTTATATAAGACCTCAAGTGGAACCATATGTGCTGAAAGTTGGATCTTTCTATTGAGCATTAATAATGTGCCAGGCAAAGAGAGCACTTCCTCCTCATTGTGTCATCTCTGAGCTAGAGAATGTCTTGTTCTTTTACAGATGGAGAATCAGGACTACTGGATGTAGAAAGTGTTGTGAGCTCACCCATGCAGAAAGGCATGGAATTAGGGTCTACACCGTCACCTGCCTAACTTCAAAGCTTTCCTTTCAAAGTACCAGTTACTACTTTCTTCTTAATTTCAATTTTGAGTCTTTAAAATATTTTTTTAGATTATAGCCATTACTGTTTGTTATTATGCATAAGGTGACTAAAGGTATTCAGTGATTATTTATAAGTGACTTCCACTAACTCAGTACTTATTGTTGGCTTCAAACACAAGCTGAAGTTTGAAGATAGCTTTAGAAATGTTGAGAGGTGAAAAGTTGCTAGTGAGATTAGGTATCAGGACATCTGATCACTAATTCCACTTCTCCATGTGGGGGTCTTCTTGTACTAGGCAGAATCTCCTCCTTTCTTAAGTCCCACTTTCCTCATTGATCAGATGATCCAGTAGGTGTAGATCAGTAGTTTTCACCCTAAGAAATGCTATTTGAAATGCTGAGGACTGATGACAGTAACCATAGAAACCTCTGCAGGGTGAGGATGGAGGCAGGAGGAGGGTTCATCAGGCAGGACTGCTAGTGCTCCACTTTTCCTGTGAAGAGAAGATTTGTGTCTGCTCTGAATTTAGTTTTTATACATGCTTTATTTTGGATTCTACTGCTTTAGAGATTGGCAATTATCTAACGAGCTCATTTCCAAGATCCTTTTTAGTTCCAAAATTAAGGATAAGATTTAACAAAGGTCCCATGGTTAATTAAATGATGGAGCTCAACCTAAGAAGGCAGGCTTTTAGACATCTAGTTATTTCTTCCTTTCTTTACTTAATCCTTAAATAATTATTAGGACCCATTTTCTGACCTAGCACTGTATTTGGGGCCAATGATAAATAGGATAAACACGGTGCTTCCTCTCAGAAAAGAGACTCATTAAGCGTGAGCACTCACACATACAAACAGACACATTTATATACATAATAAATTCTAAAAAAAAAGTGCAAGATATGGGCCAGCCAAACAGCTCAGTGGACTAAGGACCTGCAGGGACTGGGGCTCAATCCCTGGCTTGCTATGCCAATCCCTTCCCCAGGGTGTGCTGAGAAGGTAAATAGACTGGGTGTGTTGGCACTCTCCTGTAATCCCAGCACTTGGAAGGCTGAAAACAAGAGGACCACCACAAGTCCAATCTGTGTAGTGAGACCGCAAACATTCAGTTGGAACTTAGAAATATGCAAAGACGAGGTGAGACTCTTTTCATATTCTGCACATGGAAACGTTTGCATCTAGAGCTCCTGAGACAAGTATTCATTGGGATGCAGACATTGAAAAAAGCCAACTGAGAGATGTTCACTGGGAGAGTTGTCAGTGAATAATTTTTCCTCCTTTAGTGTCACTTTGCTGAAACCAAAACATTTGCTGAGCCTAACTTGATGTATGCTGTTGTGGACACAGAGCATTAGGGACTTACCGCATCATGAAACAAAGGGTTTCCTTCCAGCCAGTGGTCCCTTCTGATGCTGAGAGCTGGCTTTCCTGAGTTATCTCAGACCTAGGGTCTCAGCCAGCTCCCTCCTCCTCAGTATACAGATTAAAGCTCTGGGTGATGGGAAGCTTCCAAAAGCAGTGAGAAATAAGTTAAGACCATCGCCTGTATCGGTCATGTGCACATAGAGGCTGACCTGAGCTGAGAGAGTCAGGGTCCATAGGCACTGCCAGTGCTAACATTGAAAAGCTTTCAGTCCAAAGCCCTGCAGAAGCTCCTTACTGCTGCTTCAAAAGCCAAGTGATGACATGTGCAGTGGTGGGTGCTCAGGTATGTACTGTGTCACTTGAGACAGCTTCTGCTAAGGGAGGAAACCAGAAGCCAAGGTGGCCTTTTGCTTTGAATGTACCAGTGTCCAGTGGAAGCCTTGCTGGCCTTGGAGTCAGGGAATACAGCTCACCTGGCTTCTTTCCACATGATGTTGACCAAACAATGGAACTTCTTTGAACATCTGTTTCCTCATCTTTGAAATGGAAGACCTAGTTGAGAGGTGATCTCATAGATCTTCTCAACCTCTGAAATTGCATGACTGATCAAAAGATTGTCATTTTAAAATGCGGTTTATCCAGGCAGTGGGCTGGGTTTGGGGTCTGGAGACCTAGGGGCAGTTCATTTATGCAACACTATTCCAGTCATAAATTTGTTGATTTATAATTTGACACCAAGTATATGCCGTGCAGTGTGCAGTGATTTTGTGGTACAGATGACCAGAAGTAAACAGTAAGGCACACTCACACACACACACACACACACACACACACGCACATGCACGCACACGCACACGAACAGGCACCCACCACCACCACCATCCATCTCTTTCTGCTGAAATTAGGAACAAAGAACAATGGGAGTGAAAAGGTTACAAAATGAACAATTATTGTATGAACAAAAGTGCCTCTCAGATACTCAGTTTTCTCCTCTTTAGAAAGGATAGCCATGTCTGTCCTAGGTATCAGGTCAAATGACATCTAATTTCTGTGAGAACACTTCATAAAAATTTAAATTATCTTATGTGTAAAAGGTTTCATTAGAGTTCTAATTCATCACTCAAATGAAATAATTCATTACGATTTTTTGTCCTTTCTGAAAAAAGCACATGTATATTAGTCATTAGTGACATATAGCCATTATGTGCAGGAGCTACTGCTATTATCTCATATTATAAAAAAAAAAAAATAAGGTATGCAGAAGCTAAGCAAATTGCCTACGTTGTATACCTAAGGCATGGCAAAACTGGGATTCAAAGGCAAGCACCCTTCGCAAATGCTACCACATATGCTCTTATGATTCTTCCTGGTTCTTAGCTACTTCATTTATTGCTACATATGGAGACTGCTTTGGCTATGGACAGGGCGCTACCTCTCCTGGACTCAGTTTTTTCATTGAAAGACCAAAGTGATTTTAAGTGTGTGGTGTAGCTGTGCTGAGAAATAACCCGAGTGTTAAGTATATAGACCTGGGACTTTATAGTAGTTTCATAACTCTGAGTTTCCTGCTATATTCCAGAAGCTGAGTGCATTACTAGAACTGATTTCTTCTCCTTTCCTCATAATGTAAAGGTCAGCTTGGTCTTGTTTCACTCTACTTTTGTTGTTGTTGTTTTATTTTCTGTTGTCAGTTTTTTTCCAATTTGAACATCATCAAGAGTTTTTCTAAATGGAGCAGTTATTTTAAAGGGGGCTGTAGAGAAGAATTTTGGTGTCATTTTTAGGTTTTGTCTAGAGAAGCAGGGCATGGGACAGAAAATGGTACAGAGTGTCACTATTTCATAATAGGTTTCTTCTTGAGTGGTTTTCCCTATGGATTGTAGAGCAAGTGGTTTGTGGCTCATGTGGTACTTCCTTTTAAACTGTAAACAGGTACTTCAAAGTTGAATATAAAACACATCTTGGTAAACCAATTATAATTGCCCGGCTGTCTTACACATTTATTTCAGACTAGAATGAATTTCAGTTTTAACATACTGTCCAAATATTTTTTTTCACATGTTTCTGAAAAAGCATCTACCATACGGGCTGGGGAGATGGCTCAGTGGAATAAGTGCTTCCCTGGAAAGCTCAAGGGCATGAGTTTAATCCCTGGTTCTGCCAAAAAAAAAAAGTATCTACCACAGATTTTGTGGTATAGTTAAGTCATTTGGCTTATTGAACCTGGGAGATGTGTAGATGTTTCTACTGAGATGAATGAGGTGTAGGCCTTTCCAGGCACTCATGTTTATACACTGGCATCTCGATATTCCAGGTGCTATACACTAGAGGACTCGTGATGTGGTAGACAGATATGGACTCTCCCCTCCAGGAGCCTAGAAGGATGAGGGGTAATAGAGGAACCCGCTACTGTGAATGGTAATTGAAGGTCTTCAGCCTCTTGATTTCAGATATAATCTTGACATCATGAGAAGTAAAGGTAGCTATGTTTTGATTAGTGGAGCAAAAATTAGTAGCCAGGACTTCCAAACATATATTGTGTGGGTCTCTAACTCTTAAGTGATGCTAAAAGATGCTTTCTGTTGAGGGGGACTAACTCCTATAGTCCAAGAATAATAATAGCAATGCCAAATACTACCGTTGAAATCATAAGTGTTTAGTATTGCACTGTTTCCAGTGTAGAAATAATTCTGACATATTTATAACCTTGTGCAGTAGGTATTGCCATTATCTCCATTTACATTTTTGTACAGAATAAGAGTTAATCCCTAGTGGCGTAGATTCTATCAGGGCAAGTTTGAGTTTAGAACCTGCATCCTTGACTGCTTTAAGTTACTTCTCAAACTAAATAAATGCGTATATGGGAAACCTAAAGCTCATACAGGCCTCCTTTCATAGACCTTTGATTATCATTAGACTATGTGACAGTATTTATCACTTCACTTTAGCCATATTACCTTCAGACTGAGCAGGGCTGGTAATTGAGGCTCTGCCTGGCTTTCTGTTTTTGATGTAGGGTTTTACTACACAAGTTGTACTCATAGTGATCCTGTTTTCAGCCTCCTAAGCACTGAGAGATACAGGGTACTTAAGGAAGACTTTGGCTCATTGCATTTTTTCTTTAAAAAAAAAATGGTTAAACATTAGATCAGAACTCTTAAAAATCCCAAACATATTGATCTTTTCCCCACATAGTCTGACTTAATCATCTAGAATAGACAAAAGGTAGAGACATGTCTGTGGTTAGTGGTGGTTCTATTCCCTAAAGGGATATTTAGCATAATCCAGTGAGATGTCATTGGTGTCCAAATGCAGGTAGAGCTGGGATTGCTACTGGCATCTGGTGGGTAGAAGCTAGGAGTGAGGGATGGCACTAAACATGCTAGAGTACAGAAGACCACCCTCTGCCCCAGAGGAATATCTGGAATAGAAAGTCGTGCAGAGTTTCAGAGAGTCAGCTCTTGTATTTTTGAAAAAAGACAAGAGACATAATGGGAAAAAATAGTAGAATACATTATCTTAGAATCTGGCTTTCATGAAATTCAGAATTCAGGGGAGGGGTTTTTCCAATTTCAGACATGGCTTCAGCCCGGGTGGCAATTGATATACCAAAGGAAGGTTTCCACATTTATTTTTGCAGTAGACACAGAAGGTTTGGAGGGAATGAGTGCTCCATGCCAGGAAGTTTCTCTTTTTGTGTGAATTCTGTGGTGTAAGAGGGTCTACTCTTATTTTAGGAAGAAAGATATTTAGGTTTCTTTAGGAAATAAAATATTTAAGTTTCTTCAAGAGGTCCACAGACCTGTGTCCCACGTCATTAACAACCAGCTTAGACCACTTGTGGGGACAAACACTCTCTCCTCTTAGAGCATGCTCAGTTGGCTCACAAGAAAGTAAGAGTGGGACCTTATCTCATATTCGTATTTGTCAGTTTCAACCAATTTAAAGATTGGCAGTGAACAACTCTCCCCACCACATTATCTCTCACTTAATTTAAATTTCAGCTCAGAGTCTCCCTGAATAGAGTGGGATGGAGAAGCATAACCAGCACATTTCTCTCAAGCTGCATGGTGTCAATTCAAACATAATCCTCAGTGTTGATTATTTAAAACTGATCTCTCATTTCCAAGAATGATAGCTTTATTGCGGCCAAATTGGTACATTTGTGATATTTTATCGCTTCGTGCCCATGCGATTATGGAGTTGACTTTTGTGAGTTGCTAACCATAGTTTACTGCGATCTCTGCAGAGCAATTGTCCATGTAGTCAGGAGCAGTGTCCAAAAATGGATCAGCCTATCCAACCCTTCCCTGGGACAGAATGACACAGGGTCTTTATAGTGATACCAAGGATGCTACTGCTCTGACGGGATGCTAGGAGGAGAAACAGAAGCAAGAATTTAAGATTGTCTGTGCAGGCCAAATCCTGTCCAAGGAAGGAAGAGAAAGATTAGATCTGTCACCTGAAACACCTCTAGTTTACTCATTCTTTGAAAAATTCATTGCTGATCTCTACTCCCTTGCTGACCATGCCTTGCACTGTTTTAGGGGGATAGAGGGACAAAAACATTGCCTTTGAGAGCAAAGGGTATCTTGGGAGAAATCAGACTGAAAGGCAAATTTTCACAGTGCCCCATGCTGTTTCCTGTCCCATCAATACCGTGGTGTCATGTCTGGGTGGGCGAGGATCCTCCATAGCACTGGAGTAGTGAAGGTGGCAAGGACCGGAGGAAAAGACCATTCTGAAGAGGTGTGTTAGAGGGAGGTACGCTGAGCACAGGCTTCAAGGGGATTGGGATTTCAAGGGAAGGCAGTGGGGAGAGTGGCATCTCATACAGATGAAGTACCACCTGCCAAGACTGTGACAGCAGAAAGCCTGGCACTGAGAGTGCTGGAGACTTGTATACTTTGAATAATGCTGACAATAGATCAGAAGGCTGGAGGGCAGCGTGGAGCCAGCCATGAAAGGCACGTGAGATGACGAGTTTATTTCAACCAACCTTCAAATTGTAGTTAATTAGCAGATGGTTACTGGACAGTTATTAATAGTGGTGTATTGTTGGGTTTTTTTATTTTGTTTTTGTATTTTTTTTACATTTTGAAACCTAAACCATATGAAGAAATACATTTTATTTTGACTTTCAATAAAGGTAGCCAGAGACATGAATAAATGAAAATTCTCCAAAGAAAACCTAACCTTATTACCTTATTACATGAGATACATTTTGATATTTTTCTATTCTATTCCACTCAAACGCAATCTATTCCTTTCTGATGCATTTATATACATAAAAAAGAAACCTGGTGCCTGCCAACAAAATTGATTTCAGCCTCTACTAATGAGAAAAGGTCCTGCAGTTTGAAAAACATTGCTTTTGAGTTTCTCTGGTGGTCATATTTTGGCACAGGAGAAAATTGTGCCATGCTTGATGAAAACAGAAATTTCAGTGAGTTCAGGGTATGTAGGTTAGAATCTGTGCCTTGCCTGGTGTAGACAGCAGGAAAAGAGAGAAGAGTTTGAGAGGTGAAAGTGATAGAGGATTAGATATGTTGCTCTGATGGCAGGGTGAAGAACCAGGGAGAGAGGAGAAAGAGGAGGGTTAGGAAGCTGTGGCTGTAATTCAGGGAGGAAGGGGAGGAGCTAAGACAAAGGCTGTGTAGACAGAGTTCATTAGAGCTCAGGTAGCCCAGTGTCTGTCTCCAAGCCCTGCTGCAGACCTCCTGCTCAGGCAGCTTGTTCCTCTGCTGCATCTGGACTCCACTGTCCCAGTTCCCTGCTCTGAATCCTTGTCAGGATGCACTCTGTATGCAGCCTTCTACAGCTGCTGGATACCTTTGTACAGAGAATGAAGGGCCCAGAGGGCCCGGGCTTCTACCTCCAGGCACTTTCTTTATCACAAGGCCTTCCTTCTGGGCACAAGAATTACTGGGTCTCATTAGTAGTGGATTTTCAGGCAGTCTCAGAGAAACGTTTTAAATTCCACCCTTTATCTCTGCTTGACTCATCTTTGCTCACCTTGAAGGAAACTTCCAGCTGCAAGTCAGTATCTTAAGCTTATGTGAGCCCTGAAACAGGTCTCTGTAGCTTAGTAAGTATTTAGACTTAGGCCAATCTTGATTTCAATACTAGCTCTGCTACTTCCACCCATGCAATCTTAAACACATGGCTTAAATTCTTTGAGACTTGATTTCTTCATCCACAAAACAGGATAAGTCCCAAGTCTGTTACAAAGTATTAAGAAGAGGAATGTATGAAAGCATTTGTCACAGAACAAATGTTTAAGGACTAGTAGCTAAAATAAACATTCACAGCACCAATCCCTGGAAATTTAGCTGCAGGGATTCTGAGGAGTCTTAAAGGAACCTTCAACCACAAGAGTGCAAATTAGCCTATGTGTGTTGATTCTGTGCTATTGGATGTTTTGGAAAGCATTCTGTGAAAGTGACATTTGCTTGGTTCTTAGTCCAAGAGGAGATTTCTAAAAGGAATTTTTTTTTCTTTTTTTTTTTTTTTGGTGGAACTGGGGACTGAACAGACCCTTGTGCTTGCTAGGCAAGCATTTATTCTACTAAGCTATTTCCCGGGTCCCTGAGGGTTTTGATACACTAAGACACACGTGGCAGAAATCCAGAGACCAGAATGCTAGCAAAGTGTTCTTAACTATCAGCATGCAAGAACTCGTGTATACAGTACACATCCCATGATTTAAAAGTTTCTAATTTATTAATCAACCCAGGTGATGGAAGTAGTCTGCGATGTCTCATCTTCCAGTTCTTGCTGCACAGTGCCTGCAAGGTTGTCTTTATGTGCATTACTCAGGTGACACTGATTCTTGAGGGGTAGCTTCTCACCCAAGTGCCTTCATGGCAGTCAGCAGCACATCAGTGTGTATGTGTGTGTGTGTAGGGGGTGGGTGGGGGTATGCACAAGTTGGGGTACAACAGAGATGTTCAGAAAGGTGCAGCCACCATCCCTGAGCACTTGTGACAGTTGTTTTGTGGCTTTAGCATGACATTTGCTGTATATATGAGAGAAAAAGTAAATACAAATGATATCAAAATCTTAGCTATATGGTTTGAGGCTGTCTAGCATTTTGGAAAGAAGGGTGCACATGAGGACTCCTTCCATCGATATTTGTTGAGCCCCCAACATGGTAGCTACTGTGCCAGTCTTTGGTAACACCAAAGCTTTATTGATCTTGGCTCTTCATAACCCCTGTTGGGTAACGAAGAAGTGACTAAAGCCGCCAGCTTGAAACATATCTGATGGAGTACAAGGAAAGAAGCATAAATCAATAGTAATGCAAAGGATGGACATTAAAATTAGTCTTGTAAAATTAAAGGAAGCTTTTAAGGAGAGATTTATGTTTGTATATGTTGTGTGTGTGCAGATATCATGTGTATTTTGATATAATGTCTAGAGTAAGAGAGAATTTATCTGGGCCCTACATGTGCTGCTGAATGGTAATAGGCAGAAAAATGTAAGTAAGTGAGCTGGGGAAACCAGAGCAGGGCCAGGTCATCAGCCCTGTGCGTGAACTTTATCTTAAAGCAACAGCTCCCACACTTTATTATTTCAAGGTATGTTGAGTGTTTCAGTGATTTTGTCATTGTTCCCTAATCCAAAGAAAAACTAATAATTCTATGTGTTTCATGGCTAGATTCAAACAACTTAATGAAATATTTGTGCCCTAGCAAGCTTAGTGACCATTTGAATGAATGTAACACTTGCAAATCTGAAATAAAATAATTATTTTTATTTTATTAATAATTACAGTTATGGACTACTCAAATTTGCAGTTGGATGCCAGTACCATCATTTTCTATTCCTTATTAATGTTTTATAGTAGTCTGGAATGGTACTAAGTGTGAAAATCCAGGGTTACAAAAATGTCCCATGCCTGAGCAGAATGCAGTGCATTCTCATGTTGAAACTATGCATGTCCTCAAAGTAGTAGTTCTGATGCTGCCCAATGAAAGACAAATAACCCTGTGTTCTGCTGAAACCTTGAAATATCCTGCTGTGCTCTGGGCAGATTTGCTATGGTCCTCCTTAGCATCTTGTGAGCACAATTTGCAAACTGACTTAAAAACAATAGGTAGCTCTTTGGAGGATTTTGGCCAGGTGTGGAGCATGTTTCTGTTGTCATCTGAGATCATGCTTACTAAACAGAGAAAATAGTTTGACAGTGGAAAGTTGAGAGTAGATGAAAAACATATGGCAGGAAACTCAAATGCTATCATAAAGATCTTGCCTGGAGGGTAGAGCACCTTGGAGAAAAATAGCATCAACTGAGATTTGGGTTATATATTTTTTTAAGATTTTATTTTGGGATAATGATGGATTCACAAAAATCATACAGATAACCTCCAGCTAACATTTACCTAGTTTCCCCCAATGTTTACATTTGACAGAGCTACATTAAATTTCAAAACAAAAGAGATTAACATTGATATAATATGTATGTGCTTTTTTATTTTATTGAGAAACAAATAGCAATGAGACAGATTCAAAACTGATTAATAGGAAATTTTCAGTAATTACTACATTATACATTGTTACCTTCTTAGTAGTTATCCATAGTACAAGAAGCTGACAGGATATCCTGTTCAAACACTATTAGTACAAATCTTACTACTCATTGAATTAAGTGATAGTAGCTATATATCTATCCTAACTATTCTGTATATACAAATACAAAGTGGTCCTTCCTTTGTATCCCCTTTTTCTGCTTAGTCACATTAGAGATGAGTATTCCATTGACATCTAAAAACTATAGGTGTGTGAATTCAGCAAAACAATCCAACACAGTCCATTGGTCCACAATAGTAGTGGGTTATCTGCAGAAGTTATTGACTTGAGCCTTTCACAGCTCAGCATATTAATATGGCTTTACTTTATATACCTCGTTTTTATACTTTTTTGCTGGATGATTAAAAGCAAGACAAAGCAAGACCTATACAACAAGAAATGTAACTTTTGTATCTGATAAGGTCAGTCAAGACCCCTCAGGATTTATTCTGTAACCCCATACCACACTTTGTAGATCCTTTGCCACTATTAGCCTTGTGGATGAGTCACAGCCATTGCTTGACCACTTTGCTCTCTGTGAAAGCCTGAGGGAAAGTTTTCTCTCCATGTGACTCTAGTTAGGCATGCTATGGATCATCAATCACTTTCCTCTATGGCTCAATGATCTCCTTGATCAGAAAATTTGGGACAAAACTGAGTTACATGATGTTACTGTACAGGTTCTCCTATGTCTTGAGTCTTCTCTGACCTTGAAAGGCTAGGGTCAAAATGTTGGCTGACCTTGCAGTACTACCTTTTCTCTAATTATTGATCTGCAAACTTAGATTGTTAAACCTTCAGAATAGAAGCTTATTATTACCCTGCAACTTATGCATTTCAGTTTATCTTAACTATCTAAGTATCAATCATCTTAGGCATAACATGGAGCAGGTATTTTCCATCAAGTATTGATATGTTAAACTTTAAATCCCTACAGAATATGAAGAAAAAAATAATGAAAAAATAGGAATAAGCACAACATATTTTTACACAGAAATTTAGAAATCTAACCATATATAGCATTGTAGCAGGACAGTCCTGTGACATTTTTCTTGTGTTTTTTTTCATTTAGTACCTTTAATTTACAAAAGAAAAAAAAAAACCTTTTACTTGAGAGACAGTATGGTAATAATTGGTATGTTATGACGACAAGTACGTATTTAGAAGATGAGAGTGACAGGCATTCCAAGTGTGACCCTTCTATTACACATTGCTATCTTCAGTGCAGTTGCTTAGCTCATAGGTATCAGCATGTATAGTTAACTGCTAGTTTCAAAAAACTTGCTAATGTTTCTCAGGATCATTGCCTTACCCATCTTGTATGTATAGATGTATGGCTTTGCCCCTGTCATGTTTCCCTATGTATGTGTTTTCTGTGGCATCTCATCCTATAGGTCAAATTTTGAAACTACCACTATTATTGAGAAATACACTATATCATCACTATACAAATATCCTGTGGACAAAACTTTTCTTATCCCCTACCATCCTTAAACCCTGGCAACCACTCCTGTTTCATTCACCATCTCTTTAATTTTGTTATTTCAAGAAGGGTACATAAGGGGTGGGGGAGATGGCTCAGTGGAATAAGCGCTTCCCTGGCAAGTGCAAGGGCCTGAATTCAAGCCCTGGTTCTGCAAAAAAAAAAAAAAAAAAAAAAAAAAAAAAAAAAAAAAAAAAAAAAAAAAAAAAAAAAAAAAAAAAAAAAAAAAAAAAAAAAAAAAAAAAAAAAAAAAGGGACATAAATAGTATTGTGAGTATTGTGACATGAAATGCTTTAAGGAGGTAGTGTTTGAATAGGAAGATTGATAGAAACAAAAAAAAATCAGGAAAGGAAAGGGTGAGCTATGAATCACTGATTGTAAATTAAACAGAAAAAAGAGAAAATGAATGTTTTTGATTTGGTCAACTGAATGGGTCAAGGAGTTTGTCATGGAGGTGGAAAGTCCTTAATGGCCAAGCAACTGTGTGAAGTTATATACATTTGAGCACGATGACTCAGCTTTGAAAATGTTGAAATGTTTTACACCACATAAATCATCTAAATGGAAACTGGGTGGGTAGTTGTATAAATAGTTCTGACCCATAAGAAAGAGCTGTGCTAAAAAATGAAATTTTCAGAGTCATAAGGATTCTAATAGTAGCCTTGAGGCTGCATTACTTTTGAAGAAATCTGTTTATCATTTGAGAAGAAAGAGATTGAGAAATAGTGATAGTGGCCATCAGGAGAGGAAAAAGAAAATCATGGATATTTGCTGTCCTGGAACTTTAGATGAATGAAGAATGCCTCAAGGAGAAAAGTGGAGGTAATCAAGGGTAATAATTTATGATACAGAAATTATGTGTGAACTGATAATAAACATACTTAAAATCCTGATCTTATCACGAGTTATTTAAACAGGATGTGAGCCCCAAAAGCTAGATTGGAATGTGATCAGAAATGAGAAGAAAAGGAGTAGACATTTTATTTTATTTTGGAAAGAGTCATGGCTACAAGTGGGAGTGGAGATGTGAAGTGAGATGTTTTATTTTTGTTGGCTTTTAGAAGGGAAAAAACAATAAAGAGGGAGAAACAGATGCTGTGGTTCAAGGTGGGGTTATTTTTCACGATGAAGCTCTGGAGAGGCAGGATGGGAAAGAGCACAGGAGGAAGTAAAAAAAGGGATGCTGTTCAATTGAAACAGGAAGAAAGAAGAAAGAGAATTGCAAATGCAGATAAGTCTGTAGACTTCACTTATGTGGGCTCACAGGGACGTCAGAGGGCTTCTGTTCTCTTTGCATAGCAGTGTGGAGCCAGTGGCTGAGGGGGGGGTGCAGAGAACCCCAAAAGGCAGCATTTGGAGAAGTGTGGAATTTGTTTATTTGCAGGATGAAAGCAAGTTCTTATTTCAGGATACATAAAAGGCTTACAAGGAAACAAGCCTTTGTTAAGGTAGGCGATCACCAGTTTCCTGTATTATGGCTGCAGTCCATGAAGCTGGGATATTATTTTCAATATAACTGGGTAACAGCATGGACATTAGAAGTGTTGGATTCAACATGGTAAAGTTTGCCAAACTGATGAGAAGAAAAGACAGTCGGGCCAAATGCTTGATAGTATTAGCCAAAGTTAAAAATAGAGCTATCATATCACCCAGAAATCCTACTACTAATTATAGCAGGAAAGTCTAAAGGATATGAAAAGAATATCAAATATATGCATACCAATGTTTACCACAAGGTTACTCATAATAGCTTCAATGTGGAACTAACTGTCCATCAACCGATGAACAGGTAAAGAATATGTAGTGTATATGCACAGTGAAATACCAGTTAACATCTAAAAAGAATGATAATCCTGTCACTTCTGACAAAGTGGATGAACTTGGAGGACGCTCTGGTGAGAGAAATAAGCCAGCACAGAAAAAAAGAATATGACATTTCTCACTGACGTGTGGAATCAGAAAAAGTCAAACAAGAGCAGGAAATGGAAGAGTAGTTACCTGGAGCTAAGAGCCCAAAGAGCTAAGAGAGATGTCGCCAGTTCACACCCAAGTTCAGTTAAGCAAAAGCAATAAATCCAGAGTTCTCATTCAGTATTGTGATTATAGTTAACATTGCAAAATCACTGAAGGATTGTACATAAAACAAATGTTAGTTCCTGCATTTCTAAATTAGATTAGCCATTCTACCAATGCAACCCATTAGATTGTATACTTGCCAGTTAAAATTAAGAAATTACGTTTCAAAAAGTGACTATTAGTTGAATAAATTTGTGGATAGCAGTTTTTCTTTTTTTTCGAACTGGGGATTGAACTCAGGCCCTTGCACTTGCTAGGGAAGCACTTATTCCACTGAGCCATCTCCCCAGTCCTGGACAGCAGCTTTTGATCTAAGTTGAATGTCAAAAGGAAGTGAAGAAGGTGTGTACTAAATAAAGGGAAAAGAAGTGGTCATGGATTTCAGAGGTCTCTAAAAGTTGGAGAGAAGGGGTCAGGAGAGAGTTTGGGATGCTTGCCAGAGTCAGCACTAGGGGCGATTAGGAATTTCCAGAGTAACCTGTGTTGGGATAAGAAAGAGTTAAAAATAGAGATGTGCTGAATAAGCTGCAGGGCATGAGGGGTGAGGAAAGAGAAAACTGGGCTGCAACAGCTGCAGGAGTAACCAAGAACACTTGGAACTCAAGGACACCTGCTTTTCTGTCCTTGATCACAGATGCCTAGCAGGTTTCCACCTATAGTGCAGCCTAAACATTAATCTTGGACACATATGATGGGATCTTGTTATGTTCACCCAAAGTAACCCGAAGGCTGAGACTCAAGATATGTAACAATAAAGACCGAAGGTAGGGTGGCAGGCTTTTTTGCTCCAGCCCTCGCTTTGCTTGCATTAAGTATTCTTGAGTCTGTTTGTGGCCAGGGCCCATGAGTCTTTCCCAACAAACCTAGAAAGTGCAGTGAATGTCACTGGGCTGTTATTAAATTGGAGAGGTGCTTGATGCTAGGACATGGAAGCAAGGTTGTTTTTAGAGAGAAGACAGTCATGTGCCTAACTACACAATGAACACAAGAAAACATTCAGCGAGTTATTTAGGTTAATTTAAAAAAAGTATTTGTTTGGTACAAGATCTTGCTGTGAGCCTCAGACTCAGTGATTCTCCTGTCTCAGCCTTTCCAGCATGGTGATTGCAGGCGTATGCCTCCACACCCAGTTTCAGTGGCCAGCATGGCACACTCAGGGTTCTGGGGCTGGCATGCCATGTGGTATCGGGGATCAAACCCAGGTCCTTGCGCTTGCCAGGTAGGTGCTTAGGCTGCTGAGCTATCTCCCCAGAACCTTAAGTTAATGTTCTTATTTGCCTATTTTCTGTTGTTGCAATAAAACACTTGAAGTTGGACATTTATATGAAAAATAAGTTTTCTGTAGTGTGTATTTTGGGAGGTTCAGGAATATGGCACTTTCATTTCTTCTATGGTGGGAAAGCCTTCTGCTTACATTTCAACATGTGTAGGGCACCCAGTGGTGTCCACTGGGGTGGGGGCATGATATGAGGCAGGCTAACTTTGCATGGAGACAGGAAGAGAAGGTGCCATCAGATCCCAACTCTGTATTCTCCTAATTAGTGCTTCGCTTCTGGAGATCAGTGTGAATCCCTTCCCAGGTTGGGCTCCCATAACCTAATTACTTCCCTTGCACTAGGCTACACCTGTTACAGCTTCCACCATCTGTGGACCACCAGGCTGGGGACCACACACACAGCCCACAAGCCTGTGAGGGAGGAATGATTTCCAAACAGTAACAGCTCCTTTACACAACAAGGTAGATGGGATCCAAGGTACTTTTCTCCTTGCAAGGGCAAAGTAATTGACCCATGAAATTAAAGGAGGAAAGGTTTATTTTAGCTTATAGTTTGTAGAGGTTTCAGTTCATAATCTGCTGTCTCCAAGGACAAGGGGCAACTCCAAGGAGAAACAGTTCATGGCAGGCAAAAGACAGCAAAAGCAGGCAAGATGCTAACTATAGCTAACTAGCCGCAAGCCTCTTCCTGTCCCTTAAGTTGTATCTGTAGCCCTAGCATTGCAGAAGAGTCAGTCACAACTCTATAGATCCAGCCACCTCTGACAAAGCCCCACCTATAATCTCAGGAGTCTTTGGGGGACATCAAAACACAAGCCATCACAATGAGAAAGAAGAGAAAAGCATGGGGAAAAATCAGTTTCTAAAAGATTTGTATTTGAGTCTTGTTCTCCTTTAGAATTTAGCCTTTCAAGGGATTTATCCTCTCTGGGCCTTAATTTTCTCTCCTTAAAGAAGAATTTATAATCTTTACCTCCCCCACAGAGCTGTATTGTGAAGCTCAAAAGAGAAAGTGAAAGTAAATGTGCCTAGTAAACCCTGCAATGTCATGTAAATACGGTCCTTTTGTTCTTGTTTACTGGCTCTGGGGAACTGATTCTGAAGTCTTTCAAGTGCTCTGATGGAAGATAGTGCTTTGGTACCTAATAATTGCATTCCTGTGGCCTGATTTCAGAACATTAGTTTAGAATAACAAAATGAACTACTGCTGCAATATTGAAGATAGACGGTTAGAAGTCTTAACTTTTAGATGTCCAGAATAAATGTGCAAGAATAGTTGACCCAGAGAAACTGACCGATGAAAGGATGACTTGTGCTTCAACACAGTGAGCTCCATGTTCTTTGGATTTACAAAAAGGTGCTGGAGCACTGCTCAGCAAAAGGAAAATGGAGATTGCATTGCACTTCCTGTACACAGAACAGAATTCTTACTCACAGTTTCCCCTCAGTCAACATGTGTTAGTATTACTGGCAGGAGCAATGGCAGTGGCAGTGGCTGTAGAAGCAGAAATAAGGGGTAGGGGATCCTTTATTAACTCTGAAGTCATGGAGAGGATCAAAGGCAGGGCGATGGGCAGATCCTATGACTTGGGAAAGGGAGGATGAGATTTTATGGACTTTTGCTAGGGGCAGAATTTGAGGGGCAGGTTTAGAGACATACAAGGAGCTAACTGGAGGCTCCCCTGTGTGGGCGGGAAAGGTAAAAGGAAGTTGTATCCAGGGTTGGAGTGGGGAAGGGGGAGGAAGTGGTCATTGAGAAGGCAAGCTACTGTTTTGGGGATTCAGCCATGTTGGATAAGGACCATGATAATTTAACCGTCTATACTCAAGATATAACCTTTCAATTATTATTACTATTATCGCTCTTCTCATTATCATTATTAGGAAGAGCAGGCAAAGATACTGTAGAGGCAGGGAGTTTTCAAAAGGAGTTACTGTATTCCAGCAGTTAATCTCTTTCCTGCAAGTTGAACAGAAAGTTACAGAGTAATGTGGAATAATTCAAAACAGAATGCCAATTGAAATTTACTGATCAAGAAGGAAGTTAAGGCTGGGCATCATGGCACGCACCTGTAATCTCAGTGCTCAGCAGGCTGAGGCAGGAGGATCATGGCAAGTTTGAGATCAGCCTGGGCTACAAAATGAGCTCAAGTCCAGCCTAAACTACACAGTGAGACCTTCTCTGAAAAAATAAATTAAATATAAAGAAAAAGGAAGAAGTTAAAAAAAAAAAGAAAGTAACTATCAAAAAGAATGGATCTACTAAACTTGTTTGATATAATACTAAATATCAGATGACAGCATAAAGCTGTGGAGCCCTATGAAAACTACTGGTCTTCACGACTCTTTATGACAGTTTCTCCTGCAATCGTACTTAAAAATGAGGAACTTATGGCTTAGAGAAATAATTTGCCTATGGACAGGAGGTTGCATAATTGGGGTTCAAACCCAAGCAGTCTGCTTCCAGAGTCTAAGCAGAGAACTGGGGAGGAAAGGGATGAGTATCATCCGAAGACAATCCTCTGCAAGGCACTGCATTATGACTTCAACACATATCCCCCGAGGCCTTCATGTGTGACACTAAGGGTTTGGATGGAGTGATTGCTAAAAGTTTTCTGTCTTTTTATAATTATAAAAATACAATTCAAGCCGGGCGTGGTGGCGCAGGCCTGTAATCCCAGCACTCGGGAGGCTGAGGCAGGAGGATTGTTGTGAGTTCGAGACCAGCCTGAGCTACAAAGTGAGCTTAAGGCCATCCTGAACTGCATAGTGAGACCCTGTCTCAAAAAGACAAAAAAAAAAAAAAAAAAAAAAAAAAAAAAAAAAAAAAAAAAAAAAAAAAAAAAAAAAAAAAATACAATTCACAAGGAGAAATTATATGTATTTAACATATAAGCTTGATGTTTTTGATACAGGGAGAAAAACTGATCTTGGGTGGATGATCTGCAAACGGTACAGGAAACCTACAAATGACGTAGGGAAAAATGATTTGCCGACCTGACCTGGACAAGTTTGTGTTCTCTAATACCGCAGAATGAATTTTAGGAACAAATGAAGGTTATGAGCAGAATATATTTATTGAGGGAAAGGAAGCTCCTGTCCGAGAGACAGGAGGGCCTGAGCGGGTTGTTTCCAGGGAAGTTGTCTCTTCCAGTGACTTTCATAGAGTAAAACCATGCAGTGAGGCCAGTTTAAGGTGGCGAAGACATGGGAACTTGCTTAGTTGGGCATGAAGTGGTACAAAATTATGGTCAACCAATGAGATGACAAGCACCATTACTCAGGTAAAATTGATTAAATCCAGTACCAAATGGGAAGCCAGTCATGGAGTAAGCGGGCATGAACATAGGACAGAGCCGCTTCCTGTTGGGAGTTGGGCTAGTGACACACTTGGACTCTTTCAAGGTGATTGTTACCTCTCTAGAATATCAATCCCTGATGCCCCTCCTTAGGGACTTATGCAGCTCTGTTTCCTCTTTTGTGCTGGGCTTGAGGTGTGACCCATATGGCAGTGTCTGTCTCTCCCCAGTTGTAAAGTTACCTTGTCTTCCTTCTTGTCTCCTGGAGGGCCTGGCCCTGTCTGACCGCCTATAATATCTCTATCTGATTCTGCTGACTACAATACTGGCAAGCCCTATTTTGTTTTCTACTTTAATTTGTATTTCTTAATACAAATGAGATCATGCAATGTTTATGTTTCTGTATCTATTTTTATTTTGCATAATATCTTCCAGGTTCAGCCATGTTAAAAAGTTGAAATTTCTTTTTGCAAGTCTGAAAAATTCTCTCTCTCTCTCTCTCTCTCTCTGTCTGTCTGTCTGTCTGTCTCTCTCTCTCTTTCTGTGTGTGTGTGTCCCCATCACTGTCACGTGTGTGTTTGTGTATATTTTATATGTGTATGAAAATTATTTTTCCATTTATTTGGAGGTGGGCTCCTATACTCTTAGACTATTTCTATGTCTTGGTGCATATGTTTGTCCTGCAGTGAACATAGGAGTGCAGATATCTCCTCAGCATCCTGGTTTCACTTTCTTCAATATTTACCCACAAGGAGGACTGCTGAATCCTATTTAATTTAAGTTGCAATTTGGAGGGAACCTCCATTTAGTTTTCTAAAATGCCAATGTGGGGCCTGGGAGATAGTTCAGTAGAATTAAGTGCTTGATGTGTTGTTAAAAAACCAAAAACAACAACAACAACAATGTACCATGCTTCAGGTTAGAGATCTTTTCGGCCCTTGGTGCTGGAGGGTAGCAGAGGGAAGGTCTTGGCTGCATGGGTTGTGCAGTTCTATTTCAGCCTACTCTGCAGTTCTCTCCCTTTTTTGGATCTGATTCCTTTACTGAATAACGCCCACCTACCTCTGGGAGATGAGGCAGGTGAAAGGCTTTCTCAGATGTCTCAGCCATTTGCACATCCACCTGCCGTGGGGGCTGGATTTTCGTCAGTAGCTTGAAAACTTTTTTCTTAAAGATAAATAGGGAAATTAGCCAGCAGCACTGTGTCATTTTCTGGTATGTGCTAGAAGCCATATCTACTTCTGTATATCTATTTCTGTATTATTCATCTATCTATTTATCTATCCGTCTATATATTTATCTATATATCTATATATCAATATCCTGTATTTTAGGTGAGCAGTATTTCTCATACCTTAGCTCTAGAAAGAGAATTGGTAGTGAGTACTAGAAACTAGTTTTTTAGGTATATAGTCTTTAATGGTCAGACTTGCTAGCAGATAAAATGGGTGACATTGATGGAAAGGACTAAAGAAAAGTCATTGTCTTTTTAACAAAAGTGTTCAAATTTGCATAATCTGAACAAGAAAGGATATAAGTACAAGAGGGCAGTTGGATGCAGGGACTTTAATAACCTTGACAACCCAAGGCAGATTCTCTGAGTAGCCATAGGCTGTTGGGCTTTGTCCACTACACAAAAGAATCTTGATGGGAAAGGAGAGTAGGGCCACATTTTAGGATGGGGATACATAATTATGACTGTAAATAACACTTTTCTTGCCATTTGCCTTTAGATAAAACATTCTTCTCTAATTTTCACAACACATATCGTGCGACTAGATGCTTCAGTCATTGACTATCAAGGGAATACTCTTTATTCTTTTAACTAAGTCTGCTGTTTGGTCTGCTTCTCCTGTTATCAGTCAGATGTTTTTCTTCCCCCCTGTTCTTCTGCTCTTCTCAGATGTCAGACTTGTCCTTCTGCCTTCCATTGGCATCAATACTAAAACCACTACCAGATATCCTTTTTCAGCTTTCATTTCTCTCCTGATCTCCAAAATCATTGTGCTTCACACCCAAATGTTCATTTCCATGAGACTTTTCCATGGAATTTCACATTTTATTTTTCTTCTCTACAAAGTTCTTTCTAAGGTTGTCTAGTTGCTGCAGTGTTGGTTGTGGATCCAGGCTGCTGCTTCTGCTTCTTCTTCTTCTTCTTCTTCTTCTTCTTCTTCTTCTTCTTCTTCTTCTTCTTCTTCTTCTTCTTCTTCTTCTTCTTCTTCTTCTTCTCCTTCTCCTTCTCCTTCTCCTTCTCCTTCTCCTTCTCCTTCTCCTTCTCCTTCTCCTCCTCCTCCTTCTTCCTTCTTCCTTCTTCCTTCTTCTTCTTCTTCTCATTGCCAACCCCTGTTCCATGGTGCTCTGAGCCTATATATTTGCATGATTCTACAAACTTATTGTCCCGGGTGTGAGAAGTGATCTCAGGCCAGAAACTTATGGGCATAAAATCTTTTCTTTTTCTAAGTACAGTTTTTAAGACTCTCCTAAATCCCTGTCTGTTGTCACATGCATACAATGGTCTTTAAGTGGCTGTTCTCTTATTCTTTTAATACTAGCTTAGCATTTATGAACTCTGCCCAAATGAGCTTTGATCTGACCACTGCACTCTGTTGTTTTTGCCAGAATTACCTGATTTATGTGTTAGAGGATCACAGTGGGCAACTTGTTCACAAACAGAAACTAGAGTGATTAGACTAAGATTCATGAAGAGCCTATTAGGATTTCTTAAGAAAAAGATGACAATAGTTTGTGCTAGGAATTGTAACAGAGCTTGGGAGGATTTCACATCATCAAGATTGCATACTGTACAAGTCAGGTGATTGGTTAAGAATGCAAAGGAAGATGATCTCACTTATCTAATTGGGCTACTGACCAACATATGTGTTCTAAATTTTTGAATTGGCAGGAACTTAAAAAGTATAAGGAGGGTCAACGAGATAGCTCTGCAGACTTAGCGCCTGCCTAGGGAAGCCCAGGCCCTGAGATTCAATCTCTGGCACCAATGCCATGCCTGTCCCACTAGTGGGTACACTGGGCTAGCCACTGAGATTGGGCATCGTGGTGTAAGCCTATAATCCCAATGCTGTGAAGGCGGAAAACAGGAGGATCATTATGAGTATGAGCTACATAGTGAGAGTGTACCATATACATTTTTAAAAAAAGTCTAACTGCTGGAACACTCTGCAGTCCTAAAGCATTATCTATTGTAGTTAAAATTCTATGCTCTTAAGTTATCCTTAGGTGATTTCTAAGACCAATAAAGGATCTTAGACATGTGTTTTATCACTTTCTTTCAAATGGTTCATGAAACTAGTGATTTTGACTTCTATGTTCTACTTATTTCTTAGCCAATTTCATGTCATCAGTTTACTGTATCCATTAATTGTAGTGATATCCAAATTAGTTCTCTTTACAGAGTATCTGTTCCGAACTGGTCTCTTAAAATGCTGTGAATACCAGGCTGAAATGGTTTCTTCTCTATGGTTGATGGCTTCCAGAGCTCTAGGAATACTGCATTCCAATGAGCTAGGTCAGTAGTCTAGTCATTTCCTTCTTACTGCATTTCTACCATTGGCAAAGTGTGCTATTAAGCTTTCTGTAACTGTGACCAAAAGCCTGACACAAACAACCTTAAAGCAGAGGATTCATTTAAGCTCATGATTTCAAAGCTTTCAGTCCACAGTTCCTGGCTCCATTGCAGCTAGCCCTGAGGCAAGGAAGAAACATGAGGACTAAAGGGCACAGTGGTGCAGGGCTGCTGTCCTCTGTGGACTGGGTAGCAGAGAGAAGGGGCAGGGGCTGCGATATGCTCCTGAGGTTACCCACCCATAATTCACTACTGATGAAGTTAAAGCTTTTACTATCTAAGCAGTTCCCAAAAGCCAATCAGCAAGCATGCCTTCCTGAAAATGATCCCTTTGGGTACATGTGATCCCCAAACTAGAATACATGGCCATGTCCAGTAACTAACTATTGAGTTTCATTCACACAGCCCAGACCTTTTCTCATCTTGTTCTTTTCCTTGTGAAGTCTTGGCCTCCCTACTCACTATTTCTGCCTTTTGAATCTGTATTCAGAATTCACCATTTACCTTAAATGACTCTTCTTCTTTGGAAAAGTCACATCTTTGCCTGTATTTCATTTACTTGTATAGAACTAATATGTGTCAGGCACCGTGAGACGGAGTAAAAAGCATTCCCTACCCTTAACCAAAGACCTCACCTCTAAATGACATGATCCTATTGAAGATTTCTCCCTTTCCCCCACAGCCCACTCTCCTAGCCTTTGTTTTCTTTTCATGCACAGCACACAGAAGATCTTCAGTGATCGTTTATTAATTACAAAGATGCTGAAAGATGTTAGTTTTCTTTCTTGTATTGTTGCTATTCTTTTCTGCCCCACATCACCACGAGAAGTCTGTTGGCCAGCTAAGTCAAGGTTCCCGTTCTAGTAATCTGTTCTTCCTTCAAAGCCCCCAGCATTATTATTCTTATTCATATCATTGGTTCTTTCAAGACAGAATTTCACTATGCAGGCCAGGAATAGTGAGGAACTTGGTATATAGCTCAGTCTAAGCTCAAACTTGCAATCTTTGTGCCTCTTATCGGCACCTGCCACCACCCTCCACCCCTGACTCCTAGCATTATATTTTGCACACATCACGTCATAAATTTACATTAAATTATTGAGTTAGTATTTAAAATGGGATAAAGTATGGAGTGGTGATTTATGTATTTGTGAATAAATTTATGCCTCTCTAGCCTTCAATGGGCATGTATAGTGATAATATCATCTAAGCTGAGTTATTTACAGGAACTATGATGAAGTTGAAGTTATTTTTTCTCCTGAGGTGAATCTCTTCAGGTGAGATGAAAAGAAAGAAGGACGACATGGAAATTCTTGCCCTCAAACAGAGGAGGTATTTGAGCACCCCCACCCAGCTGTTCTTATTCTCTACTATATTTGAATTTTGCCCCACAGACATATGTTTGCTTGACTAACACGGGGACTTTAAAAATAACAATGGAACTCTGATTACAAACACACACAGACACAGACACAAGTTCAGAACCAAAAAATCCAGATGACCAGTCTTTCTTTTAAAAACATTTGATTGATTTGGTAAACTTGTGCAGTAATGTGTGCACCCCTGAGGCTGTGTCACAGCAGTGCCTGTGTGACCCTGCTCTGGCTGCACTCCTGAGATGGCGTCATTTGCACTTCAGCATTCCTTCCTCGGCCCTTGAAGCCTTGGAGCTTTTGATTCCCTAGGTCCTTTCCATGGCTTTATTTATCTGTTAGTTTCTCTGCTCATCAGGGGACAAGTCCAGTGTGGCAGGCCGTGTGTGCTTATATAACTCACCAGCCAAATTATGCTAACTACGCTACCATAGAGATGTGATTATAGCAGCTCTACCAATCAGATATTTCCAGCTCAATGAAATTAATGAACTTCTGCCAGGTAATGAAGACAACGATGGGAAATGCAAAGATCAAACCTCGAGCTGTCTGCTCCCAGAAGAGTATGTGAAATAAAAGTAAAAAATGTGAACCATCTCTGAGCAAAGATAATGAAAAAATTTTCTCCTGCAATGATATATTTAGGCTGTTATTCAAGAGCTTTTGCTTAGAACCTGGTCTCTTGTGTGGTGGAACACTCTGGAAAAGGAGAGTTTAAAACACTCTGTGAATTATTTAAAACTGAATCTTGCTCTAATGTAAACTGAGATATTCCATTATTTGGAATAATGTGGGATTGGCTCCCAAGAGAGCGGAGGTAAGTCCGATGAGATTTGCAAGGGTTTTTCTCTCTCCTTATTCACATCTCTGTCTACCTTTAATTCCTTAAGGTGAAATCTGGCTATTCGGTGACTTGGGAAGGTGATGTGCTGGCTGTTCTAGTACTCCAGGAATCTGTAGTCCCAGAAAAGTGATTAAAATCCACCCCCACTTCCTTCTCCTTTTCTGTTCAATAACTAAAACCTGAGTGGTTAGACGGTTGGATCAAAATCATAGATGAGTTAGTGACAGACACAGGGCTCAAACTCTGTCCAGCAAGGCTTCCTCACTGGGTCCTCTAAAGTCTATGGCCTTTTAGAGAAAGTCTGACTGTGTCCAGACTTTCAAAAAATATGAAGCACAGCTCTTCCAGTATTTAAAACACAAGCCTGGGATTGTCAATTCTCTCACTTACTATATACATAAAGGTCTCATAATGCAAAAGCAGAAACATTTTTTCACATTTCCTGGTTCATAGTAGGTCACATTCAATTTGTTGTTTCTTTTAAATGACGGGCATGGTAAGACTCCTGACACATTCAGCTTTATGGAGGACACATGACTCACGATGGAAACAGATGATTATAATATTTATGTTGACAAGGACAAAAATCAGTGATGATAATTTTTAAGGTGGTCACAAAAACAGTAGCTCCATCTGGTGCCAAGGTTGATGCTCATATTAACAATGATGAAGATGGTGATAATGATAGGAGTGGTGATTTTGATAGTGCTGATAACGGAGGAGGATAAACATGGCTCTATTTCCAGGTTCTCAGCTTTTCTGCTTGAACCTTTTCAGTTTTCTTTGTCTTTATAAGATAGATCTGTAATTCTAACAAGGGATTGAGTTAGCACTGAACCACTTGATGATTAGGACAAAAAGCACCTTGGAACCTCTGTGTGTTCTCTATTAGACCTGTGCGTCTTTCTACATTTCAGATATTACCATAGGGACTACAGAAATCCACTGAGGCACTGAGAACACAAGAAAGCCTGAGAAGGTGGAGATGGAGGAAAAGGGGGAGGAGGAAGAAGTAGAGGAGGAAGAGGAGGTGGAGGAGGAGGAGGAGGAAGATACGGATGGAGAGCAGAAGAAGAGAGAGAGGAAAGAGAAGGAGGAGGAAAGGGGGTGGAGAGAGACAGAGAGAGAGAGAGAATGTGAGACCCCAGAACCCTGAGTGTAAACTTCCTCCATGTGTGTTACTCATCCTTAAGTTCAAATTTGTAACAATTAAATTAGGGTTTATAATGATGGACTCTAGAGAAAATCATACCTAAATTGAAATGATATCTCTTTCGATGGTGAACTTTGTACATTTTATTTTCTATATGATCTTATCTATAAAAAGGGGAGATTCCTATTTATGTTTTTATATATTCTTTTTTATTTTAAAGAGAAATTTTAAAAGCCTTAAAAACGATACTGAATTTCAAAGCAAGATGATAGGAAATGAACGATCATTGTTATGCTGCATGTTATTACCTTCAAAGCGGATGTCAGAGGTCAGATTTCTCAGGGCTGACCCTGCCTGACACTTGCCCCCTCCGTCCAGTGCTCGGCCCTGTTCTGATCTTAACTCACAGTTGCACTGTGCACTTGCCTCCTGAGTTCTCTTTCCCAACAGTTTGATCCAAGTCCTGATTTCTGTGATTCTCTAGAACTTATTTTTCCTCCTGCCTGTAAGAACTTGATTAGTATGCAGAGGACTGGTCCGTCCGTGGCACACTGCAGCCGGCGCCTAGAGGCAAGCAGAAGGTCTTGGGAACCCGGTGCTGCATTTCTCAATGGTATGAAAATGAACCAGGGAGAAGAAGCTAAGCTCTGCTTGTTTCGAAAACTGCGTCATAAATTAACGTAAAGATCCTCTTTTTCTCCCCAGCCAGAGGACGGGCACATTTCAGTAGGCAATTAATCTTGGCTGATCTATATTAAATATTTATCTGCTGAAATGAGCCCAGTATTGTAGTGGTATTTTTCATTATAGGACTTTATCATTTCCAAAAAGATTCCCATGTGCTGGCTCCCTTGTATATATTAAACACAAATTTCCTGTGGAATGACACATCTTTCTTGGTGGTGACCTTTTCTCTCCATAACAAGCTACTGATATGTTGGAATTTGAAGGGAGATAAACACATTTATTGAGAAGGAGGGAGGGGAGCAATCCAGTTCTGATTCCCTTATAAAGATCTTGGCCACAGGCTGGGAAATATGGACGTTTTTCCCCATTTTTACAATTCTGGAATAAGGGCACCAGCGATTGAGATCTCGGCTGTAGAAGAAGGTCCAAGGAAAGGGAAAGGAAGAGTGGCCTGCTCAGTATGCCTCTCTGTTTGCCTTTACGTTCATTTCTGTAGCCTAATTAATAACTTAGAGAAAAAGCAAGAGTGTCTCCATTTGAGATCTGCAGGTCTGAGAGCTTCAATATCTTTATTGTGAACACAGAAATGGGCAGTTCTGGGGACTGGAAGTCCAGTCTGATGAGGCTAAATGCAGAACCTTGCTTGTACCACACTGGCACCCACAGTGGGCAGAGAAAAATGCACCTTCGTTGTCTTTCAGCTAGGTGAAATTTGAAATTCCAGACTCTGGGCTGTGTGTAGTTTATTAAATCTGAGGCTTATTTGTGCCCCCAGAAAACACAAGCATTTCTAAAGGGAACCAAAATGAAAAAATGATGCAAAAAATGCAGAAAAAAAATCAAGAAAAGAGAAGGAAGACACAGGTCTGGTGGCAAAATTCTTCACGGTGAATGTGTGCTTGTGTCAGCTCACGTCAGATTAAAGATGCAGAATTCTGATTCACGGAGTCTGTGGAGGCATCTGTAGTCTTAAATTTCTCCAGATGGATCTATATGTGAGCAGTGGGTGTTGCTGCTGTCCAGGGATGCAATCTCTGTCTAAAATTGTTGGAACAACTAAGAACCAAGAAGAAAGGCAGAATCGGGTACCAAGGTGACTCTTGGGCCTGGGAGATCGAAGGCTAAGAAAAAATTATTTTGTTTTACCTTTTTTTTTTTTTTTTTTCTGGCTATGGTGATTGAACTCAGGGCCTTTATACAGAGTGACTATAGTCCTTTTTGGTTTTTAAATTTCGCAATCACAGGCATAATAAGCTTCACTTTTGCTAAGTTGCTCAGGCTGTATCCCAGCTTAAAATCCTCTGCCCTCAGTTTCCCAAGAGTGCAGGGAATGGAGGCTGTACCACTACCTCAGGCTGGAAAGGGTTGGTTAATACATAATTTCACTCTCCCCACCTCATTTTTTTTTTTCCTTTTAATCTTTAGGGTAAAGCTGGGCCCTGTGAATGTGGCCATCACTTTGGTCTTTCGATTCATTGCTTATCAAAGTAGAGCCTGCATCATAATCACATGGGTGCTGTACTGAAGCAGACGGTAGGGGCCTCTCCCAGAGCTTCTGAGTCACTGGGCTTGGGGCAGGGCCAGAGATTTCCCATTTCACACAGTTGATGTTGCTGATGTGCTGGGACTCTGAGGACTGCTGTTTTGGTTTCAGTTGCTTCACTGCAACACACACACACACACACACACACATGCACACACATACACACACACACACACACACACACACACACACTCACAGGAAAGCCAAGAAAACATGATTTCCTTTGGGACTATAGGGGCAGGGAGGGGCTGAATCAGGCTTCAGGCTCTGTGAGGCCCCTGCTGGGTGCTCCTTCCCTTTTTTCTTGGCTCTGAGTGCTTGATTGAATCCTGTCATCCAGTTGTGCTCTCCAAAGGGTTAAGAGAACCCTAAGAAGTGGTCAGCCAGGATGATGACTCGTCAGCCGTGATCGATGTCATACTGAAGAGAATTGAACCCGCCTTCCTCCCCGGACCGAGAGCTTCTGAGTTTGCTGTACCCGCGCAAATGCACAACCACGAGCGGTGATCTATCACTGGGTGCTTTCCTCTGTGACCAGCTGTTACTCTCCTCTTGGTTTCACTCAACAGGAAAAACGTTATTTCTTTGCAAAATTAAATGTGGGGTTTTCGAAAGAATAAAAGAACAGCATTCTTGTTCCCTGGCCCCTTTCTGGAAGCCCTTTCTCTTTCTTCCAAAGGTTATAGCTCCTGGCATTGCTGCACATTGAATTGTTAAAAGCTTTTCTGTAACAATAGCAGTGGAGGTGGGCTTATTTTCCATTGCTTTCCTTATTTGATTTATTTCTCTTCCCCCCCCCTTTGTGATGCTTCCTCCCATTACTCCTTTAGGTCCTACCCTTTTACTTCTGTCTTTTATCTCAGTCTTCATTTCACTCAATATCTGAGTCCAAAGAGACCTTCATTCATTAAATCCATATTCTTGGTTCCCAGATGGAAAACCAAAGTTCAGAAAACCTTGCCCCACATTCACAACCTCGCAGAAGAGAAGAGACATGGCCAGAGTCTCAGAACTATTCAGTTGTGGTCCAGGACTACAGCAAAGATCTTGGCTCCTTTGCCTTGTGGATCTCAGACATTCTTCAGCTAAGAACCATTGGCAGGGGTGGTCCGCTCCTGGACACTGATGTTGATACAGGGGAAGGAAATTTCCAACCTGAAAGGTACCTGGGGTGAGTTCCTGATCTCTAAAACAGAAGGATGTACTTCAGGAACAACAGAGGTTAAGAGCAGAATATATTTATTGGGAGAAAGAAAGCTTCTGTTTAAGAGGGACAGAGGGGACCTGCGGGAGTTGCCCAGGAATCTGTCTTTTCCAAAAATTTTTTTAAAAATTGTTTTTCATTTTTTTTTCCTGAGAAACAAATAGCAATGAGACATTTTCAAATCAAATCGGTAGGACAGTTTTAATATTTAGTACATTGCATGTGCATGTTGTTTTCTTAGTGGTTAATTGTTGTGCAATTGAAGACATGACATTCTGTTTGCAAACACTATTAGAACAGATCCCTCTGTTCATAGAATTAAGAGAAGGTAGCTGTATATCTATCTTGACTATTTTGAATATTACAGATACAAAATTGTCAGTCATTTGTATCCCCTCTTTTGTTTAGTTTTGTAGATTAAATATTATAGGTATCTGAGTTCAGCAAAATATTCCCAAATATTCCAATAGTCCATAACAGTATTGGGTTTTCCATATGTCTGGCAATGTCAGAAGTTGTTCACCTGAGTCCTTTACAGCACAGCATAATAATATGGATTTATTTCTTATACTTCAGTTTAATACTTTTCTGCTGTATGGTTTTTATACAGCAAAACCATGTGGGGAAGTGGGCCTAATGTAGAAAATGTGGGAACTAGAACATGAGGTGAGACAAAACTATGATCAACCAATAAGACTACAAGCACAATAGCTCAGATAAAATTGATTAAATCCAGGACCAAATCAAAAAGTGAGTCACATAGCAAGCAGACTCAAATATAGAACAGGGGATTGGATTAGTGACTCTTTCTGACTTTCTCAAGGAGAGTATCAATCCCGATCCCAGATGCTTATCTTCAGGGAGGTAAGCATTTGCTTGATTTTTGGTCTTGAGGTCTGGCCCACAGTGGGAGTCTCTGTCTCTCCCATAGTTGCAAGCATCTTGTCTTCCATATTGTCTCCTTGAGGGCCTAGCTCTGTCTGATGGCCTATAACATTTATTTCTAATTCAGCTGCCTACAACAATATGACTTCTCTGGATAGTAATTCTCAGGCAGAGAACTATAATTAGTTTGAAGTTAGGTAAAAAAGGTCTCTGGAAAATCGATTCCAATCCTTGGAGTGTATGGGGGAGTCACTGATTCCAGACCTTGTCCGGAAAAGTGTAAGTTGATGTATGTCCACGCACGTCGACAGCCGCACAATTTGTCACAGCTAAATTGCAGGAACAAGCCAAATACCCATCAAGCAAGGAATGGATAAAAATAAAAACAGATTATTTTTATATGGTGGAGTACTACTCAACTATAAAGAAAGACAAATTGGAGGCTTTCATAGATAAATGGATACAATTAAACACAATAAGAGACATAAATCAATCTCACTTTTGTAAACACTATAGTCTCTCCCTAGGGTAAGAAATTGAAAAAGTAAATAAGATTCAGAAGGTACAATAGGAGGCTGGGGAGATGGCTCAGTGGAATAAGCACTTTCCTGGCAAGCACAAGGGCCCGAGTTCAATCCTCATTTCCACCAAAAAAATAAAAGGAACATTAGATATTGTAAAAGAGAAAGAGATAAAGAAACTGCTCAAAAGGAAAGAATAACTGGGATGGGGAAAAGGAGAACAGAAGGAGGAGAATTATATTAAACTAAAATAGCATAGCTAAAATATTTGTGCTACTAATTTTTATTAGTTCATTGAGAGGAACAGTTAGTGCATATATTGTTTGATCAAACTTACATGCCTATATATGATAATCTGAGAAACTACTGTAAAAATAACAATATGCAATATAATAACAGTTATTAATTCCCTATCATCTGATTTTGAAATTTTGTATCATTTTATTGTTTTTTATTCTCTTTAAAATAAGAAAAAAAAAAGCCGGGCGTGGTGGTGCATGCCTGTAATCCCAGCACTTGGGAGCTTGAGGCAGGAGGATTGTTGTGAGTTCAAGACCAGCTTGAGCTACAAAGTGAGCTTAAGGCCATCCTGAACTGCATAGTGAGACCCTGTCTCAAAAAGACATAAAAAAATACAATAAATAAATAAATAAAATAAGAAAAAAAAATGAGGCAGGGGAGATGGCTCAGTAGAATAAGTGCTTGCCTGGCAAGCACAAGGGCCTGAGCTCAAATCCCTGGTTCCACCAACAACAAAAAAAAAAAAAAGAAAAGAAAAAAAAGGAGAAGGAGAAAACAAACATGTGTTTTTGAACACTCATGATGCCTGTGATCTATGATTCCATAGTGTCACTTTCGGAAATGTCTCTACGAGATCCTGTGGATGGAGGGGCACTTAACGACTTTATTCTTTGCAGTCATCTTTGCAGTAGCCAAGAAAAACAAGGAATGGAAACAACCTGGGTATCATTTAATAAATGATTGCTCAAAGAAATGTTGACACATTCTTTGTCAAAATGACAAAATGACACATTCTTTTGTCAAAAAAATGTTGACACATTTTTTAAGTGCATTGGGTACAGAATCTCACTATGCAACTTGAACTTATAGTGACTCTCCTGTTTTTCTTCAGCCTCCCTAGCTCTGGAATTACAGGTGTGTGCCACCACACTGGGTCTCAGAAGCTAGCTCAGCCCACGCCCCCAGAGGGGGTGGCAGCATGGCATGTGGTACCAGGGATAAACTCTGGTCCCTACGCTTGCCTAAAGGGGGGTGCTTAGTCTACAGAGCTATCTTGTTGGCCCAATGCATTCTTTCTTTCTTTTTGTGGTACTGGGGATCAAACTTGTGACTCTATACTTGCAAGGCAGATGCACAAAACTTATGTGTCTATCAGTATAAATGCTAGATGTATATAAGCACAAGTGAAAGCATGAGGATGCGTTATAAATTAGGAGAATGCTTTCTGAAGAGAACATTTCACGTGTTCATCTTAGCTGAGGGTTTTGATTTAGCTCAGTTCCCCATGGAGATTCCTGCTCTGCCCTACAGTTCCTGGTCCTCTCCTCTTCCTCTCTTGTGTCTCTGCTGCCCTCTCCATCTCTTTGCTTACAACCTGTGTCCCTCTGCTCATGCATCCTGTTCAGGTGATTTCCGAGAGATCCATGGGGGATGAGAACTCATTGGCTGGAAACTCTTCTGCAAAGGCAAGCTGACTGATTGCACCTGGGTCTAACTTTCTCTCCCACATGACAAATGAAGAGCTCTTAAGAACAGAACAAAATGTTCCACTTGCAGAGAAGGATCACTGCCAGGCCTGTCATGAAAGGCAATCCAGCAATAGGCCTTGTGTGTAATTCCTGACCCATCGAGCGTCGGCCTCATCCCTACACTCGGGGAACCAGTGTTAGCCTTCCACTCAGGGCTACCAGGCTTAGCCTCTGGCTCTCTATAGCATCTATCTCCAAACTGCTCTCCTCTCTAGCACCTGTTTTTGCCCATCTTCCTGCTGGTGGCCCTGAGCAGGGTGGCCTCTCTTGGATCCTTGGATCCACTCATTGATCCTGGGTTTCTTTCATCTGCTAAAATCCTAAACTCTTTTTAAGGCCAGGCTGAAAATGCCTTTTTCTCAAAAGCCTTCCTCCCTCCATCCCTGCTCTTTGATAGTTAAAGGAGACTCAATTGCTCTTTCACTAGAGCAAGTATTTGATGTTCTGCTTTACTGAACTGAGCTGAGCAGGTTCTTCAGCCCAAATTGTTCTTGAAGACAGGGATCATGTCTGTCTGTGCATACTGAGTGACTCCATGGGATGCTTAATGAATGAAGTAAAGGATGAAGAGGGAGAAATGATGCCTTGATAAATTGAGTACTGTGATTCCTGGTTCAGTGAAGTCTACTAAATAATAGCTACTAAATCTCAGCTGGGCTTAATTCAATACCATTTAAAAATATGAGATACTGCGCTCATGTTCCCAGTATCTAACCACTGCTCTCTTTCTGTATTTATTGCCATGTACCTGTCGTTGCAGCATTGCACCATTAGCATTCTATATTTATTGTCACCAGCTTGTAAATGCCTCTCTCTGTCCCAGCCTCTTCCGTGACCACCTACCATTTTCCTTGTGTTGGCCAGTTTATTTCATGACTGCCTCTTTAAAATTATAAGAATGTTATGATCTTCTTTCTGCATATAGCAGTTTTCTTCTTTTGAATTATTTTCTTAGGATGGTTTCCCAAGGGAAGAATTATTAGGTCGAAGCATATGAACATCCTTATAAGCCTCATTAATTTTGACCCCACTAATTTGGAATTTGTGCTGATTTGGGCAGGTAGAAAGGTTTCTTTCTCTCATTCTTCTAAAGGAAAATTGCTAACTAATAAGGTGATGAAAATACAATTTCTAGGGTTCCTCTGACAGTATTTCGTGCGAATGCTTGCACCATTTTTGGTAGGCATCTTTCCCTTGCACATTGTAGTTGACTCACTAATTATAACTTGTTCTCAACAGTGCATCACTGTGGCCCCTCAATGTTCAAAACTTGTTTGACTAATTTCCTCCTTTTTCTACCTGATTGCTGTGAATGGGACTCTGGTTACCTCTGAAAGGTTTCCACAAGTTTCCTTGAGTCTCCTGTATTTAGTACCTATTGCCTTCTGGGTGTTACCCTAGACACCAAAGAGGACAGATGGCAATGGAGCCTGGCTTTTTCAGTTCTAGTGGGTCAGACTGATAGGCAGATGGGGTAGGCAATGGGCAGAGAAGTGGAGGGATACCCAGAACCACCTGGCAGTGTCTCGGAGCAGAGCCACATGCCCTTAGGCACCAAGGTAGAACTCCTGTGGCTAACCATGCTGTTGAATCCAGTTCTAAGGACTGAGAATTGATCAAGTAAAGAAAGCACTTAGATGGGAACCCATTCTCCAGATACTACAGATATTTGATATGTATTTTCAAATATTAATTACTAAGCCTTTTTCATTAATTCAAATGGAACTACCCTCAGTTTGCCTGAGTTCTTGTTGCTTTGTTTACCTTCCTCCTTGCAAAGGACACTGGGGAGGTTATTCATGTAGAAGGCAGGCTTCTCAACTTGGGTATGTTACGCTTTGCTTAGAGCCTTGGTAATCAAAGTCTCTGAACCTCAGTTTTCTCATCAATAAAATGCAAGTAAAATATAATATCTGCTTCTTTAGTTGTAATATTATGAGGACAGAAAATAAATTGACAGAACACACTTTAATTATATTTTAAAAGAGGCTAGGTAAATGAATTTAATATTTACTCAGTAGTTACAGGGCCTCCCTTGGATACTCTGGCGCCTCTCATCCATCTCTCTGTTTGAAGGTTCCCATTGGAGCAGTGTCGCAAATCTCATCTACAAAACATAAAAATGGTTCCCTAACAAGCTCTAGATGAGGCTCAAAAAATGTGCCAAACAGAATCAGCAAGCAATCAGTGAGGGAGGCAGCACTGCCTCTGACTGTCTGGATGGTTCACTGCTTGGAAAGATTAAGGCCCTAAGCACAGCCAGTGCCCTGGTACAGCAGGACCGCGTGGGGAGAAAGGTGGGGGATGGGGTGTGTGAGAGGTCTGGGACCCAGGGAAGTCAGGGCTCCTGGAAGGGACCAGAGAGATCGTTCCATATGGACCCTGACTTTTAAATACAGAAAAGCACCAGAGAAGAGGAGAAACAAGAGCAAGCTTTATGAATCTCGCTTAAGCAATGGGAAGGAATGTTTTGGGTGAGTGGTGTGAGGGCACAGCTGACGCCATGGGGGACCCTTGGAGCCAGATGGGGCCCAGCCCTGGAGAGGGCTTTGAGCGGAGGTAGGACAACCTTTTTACAAAGGAGTCGAACAAGACCTTTGAAGAGTCAATGAATAGTTAGGATAGATATACAGCTACGTTCTCTTCATTCAATGAGAAAGATTGATTTGCACCAACAGTATTTGTGGACAGGATATCATATCTGCATCTTGTAGTATGAGTAACCACTATGAAGACAATAGGCAATGTATTAATTACTGAAACCATCCTAATAATAGGTGTTGAAACTGTCTCATTGCTATTTCTTTCTCAATAAAATTACTTAAAAAAGAATGAAGAGCCAGTGAGGAGTGGGAGGTGTGACAAGTTCAGCTGTGTATTCCTCAATGCTTGCTTCCCAGGTGCTTCTCTGCCTGCCTAGAGAGAAGGAATTAAAGCTCAGGGTTTCTTCTGTTTTCCTGAATACATAAGGCCTCTTCACCCTGGTTCAAGGCATGATCAGGACATAATCACCAGGCACTGCTTCCTTCAGAATTCACCTGCATCAATTCCATTGTGCAATCTGCACGTTGCGAGGAACTAAGAGGTTTGGCTTTAGTTCAGGTGTGGTAGCTCTTCTCTCGGAATCCACGATTTGCTGGGCTATGTTTAGCCCTGTTTGCAATGCTTGGCATTTGCCAATAATGTTTTCTCTTTCTCATCACCTCTAAATGAAGCTTGGATTGTTAGTGTTTGTCAAATTGTGTGAGGTAAACGCTCCTACCATCAAGGCACCAATTTGATGTCCTTAAGTGGGAAATTAGGAGGACAGGGACCTATTCAGCTTTAATAGGGCAGGAGAAACCAGCTCTAGCAAAGCAATGTTGGTCATCACTGTCTTTTACAGAGGTTGATTTTTCATTTAGTGTATTATGGAAGGGCATATATATTGGAAAAAACAGGGTAGAAGAAAAGAAGGTAAGGATGTGGGCAGAAAGGAAAAATAAAGGCAATAAATAATGCAAATCCTCTTCCCACCCTGGCATTAAATGGATAAACAAACTCTGAAGTGACCATACTGTGAACTCCAGGTAGAGAAATAACTATTAAAAAGCACAGCATATTGGGTGGATCTGGAAAAGGGTTACACTGAGGGAAGGAAGGCAGATGTAACAGACTACAGACTTTGTGGCTCCACTGTTTGCATAATTGTCTGGAAAAGACAACACTCTGCAGATGCAGAAGAAGGGATGTTGGTAGGCCAGGGAGATAGCTCAGAGGCACACCCCTGCCTGGCAAGCACTAGGTTGTGATTCCATTCCTGGTAGGAGAAGAAGGGGAAGGGGAAGAGGAAGGAAAGGGGAAAGAGCCAGAGGAGAAGGAGGAGGAGGAGGAGGAGGGGGAAGGAAGAATAGGTGGTGATGCTAGGACTGAGGGATGGGAGGGCACTTCAAAGGTAGATTTTGGGATGCTGGAACTTTTCTCTATTTTGATGGGTAATGGCATTGCATTTACTGGGAATCCTAGACCCGTGCACAAAACTTCAACTTTACCATATATTAATTTAATAACAACAAAATGATAATGATGCAAGTGAATGGAAATAGACAAAGGAAGAAAGAAATCCCAAAGTCTACATTTTGTACAGCTGCTTTGGAAGGAGATCAGGCAGTATCTGATAGCATTGCTGAGAAGAGAAACATGAAGCAGTTTTCACATGCCTTCACCTCGTGGCATACAGAACATGAATCACTGAAAGTACGTATTCCTTAAATAGTCCCCATAAATGCACAGTGCCCGCGTGGGGTAATGCTGCCAGCAAGAGCTAGTGAGGTCACATGGCAGAGTTCCACGTGGTCGTGAAGAGGGTGCAGCTCTCGGAGCAAGGGTGAATCTGATAGCAGGTATCTAGTGTGCGGCTGGGGCCTTCTCAGTGTCATGTCCACTTCAGAATTAGTTTTGGAAGGTTACTATGTTAAGCTGTGCACAAATGTGCACTACCTTTTAATGGGCACCTGGGGATTGGCTTAAGTAATCGGTGAAAAGCGAGTATCTACATGATTTTACGGTCTCCGTACCAACTTCGAGAGTGTAGTAGGCGGCGTTTCATCATGGACCCAGGTCCTTGAACAGAATGCGAAGTTGATTTACTTACAGGTTGGCAAGTTCAGCATCCAAGGCTGGAAGGTCCCTTTGATGTGACCTCTGGTAAGAGCAGCAGATGGCAGCATATCATGGTAGGAGCACGCGTGAAATTGACAGAGAACTGCCAGAGGGGTCACACCGAAAATACCACTTGCCCCCAAGCGTTAAAGGAGCTTTCCGGAAGTCCTGCACTCCAGAGGTTTTGGCCTCTACCCAACAGTGCCACCTGGAGGTCAAGTCTGTAATTACAGTAGACCCTTGGGAGCCACTCCATTCAAATCATCACGTGAGCAGTTCTGTGTGTGGCACGTTGTGTTGGACAGCGGCTAAGGAGGCGGAGATAAACAGAAGGAATTTAGAAGATAAAGGTTCAAGTTTATGGTTGGGTGGAAGATGGGAGTACATAGGTAACCCAAGGAAGGGCAGAATCATAGGGATTTAGAGATGTTTCGAAGTTTACAAAATGCAATGTTTTCTTCTTCATTAGGAGGGGACCTATTCATTTGAATATGTTTTTTGTACAACTAAAATATTTATTAAAAGCTCTATTTAGGGCACAGTTTTGGAAATTTAATATCCAGCTATTTCTTTCCTAAAGGAAAAATTACAACTTTTTTTTTTTAGATGTGCATGAAGCTTTTATTTTATTATTGTTGTTGCTGTTGTTGTTATTATTATTATTTGTATTTTAGGACAGGGTCTACAGGGTCTACTGGGTCTCACTGATTAGATAGGACTTATAGTAATCCTCCTGTTTACAGCCTCCCGAGCGCTGAAATTACAGGTACATTCCACTGCACCCAGTCTTAATCGCTGTCTCAGCGTGCCCCAGGGGCGGGGCCAGCACAGCGGGTCCAGGAATTGAACTCCTAGCCCCTGGGTCTGCCTTAGCAGTAACTGGCAAATGCCCCTGTGCATGAAGATTTTTGCAACAGCGTAATATGATGAACCCTCCAACACTTTAACCACCCACTTTCAGGAATCAAATAATTCAATAGTCCAGCTACTCAAAGCCTAAAGTCAGGTAGAATTGGGTTCAAATCCCAGCTGTGAAACTGGACAAGTCAGCGTTATATGTAAGCTTTAATTTCCTAATGTATTCATGGAGACATAATTTAGGCCATAAGATAATTATGAATGCTTAATAATGTAATCATATCAAGTGTGCAGCACTAAGTTTGTGTATTTATACACACATGCATTTATACTTATGTGTATACGTTAGTTTATCAATGTGAGAATATATATATCAATGGGCAGACTCCCTCCCTTTAGTGTTGCATTTACTCTCTGTGACTTGCACCTTATGGGGAAAAATACTGTGAACAGCAAGCAGGAGGAGACTTTTCTTCTTTCCTTTTGCCCTGCAAAAGGATGGTGTTCCTCCACTTGGGAGGACGCTCAGTCCCTAACGTCCTCCAAACCAGGGCCAGATGGATGTCGGTCCAGTGAAATGGAGCCAGAAGCACATGGGCTCTCAAAGGTTTTCTATAATCTCAACCAAATCCAACTCACAGGCAGCCCGGTTTAGCCACTTAACTCTGTTCAGCCCTCATTGTGTGCTTCCTACCAGGGTTTGTTTTGCTCTCCTCTGTGCTCACAGCCCCTGGCTGTGCTGGATCCAGCATTGCAAATCTGGCTTCTGCCTCCAAACTCACTCCCAGAGACAAGCTCAGTTTCTCTGAGCTGGTTAATGCCTGCCACTTAGAGAGCTTAGCTGCTGGATGGGAGGACAGGGTGGGCAGGGGTTTCTTCACTGAGCATCCTAGGAGTTACTCAGGATAAACAGAACAGGTGTGGCTCGGTAGGTGAGAGTGCCACCAGCGTCAGTGCTATAATTTTATCTTCCTAGCCTGCTACATCCCATACCTCAGCCCAGGCACGCAGGATCATCTCATTTGATTTATGTTTTTATAATCAGCTTCAACTGTATGCCAGGTTTGGAGGCAGCAAAGGCAGAGATGTCTTGTCCTAGGGAAGTTCCCCATGAAGTAAATGGCAAACAGAGAGAAATAGCGCCAAAGGGATTTACAACAACTTCTCAGGGCCTGATGTTTTTGCATCTTATGTTGGTTTTGACAATACATTCCTTTTGTGTTTGTAACAATGGGCTCAGCATACATTTGAAACCCAGCGCCTTGCAGGAACTTACCAATTCATAGCTACAGATGAGTACCAGTAAGATCATCACAAAGGACTGATGGCTGGTAGAAGATGCAGTGTGAGTAATGGAAGGCTTCCTGGAATAAGCATTACTGGGAAGGGTCTTGCCCTGTGGGTGAGCTTGTCCTTGCATGAGGGTGTTCACCCTTTCCCAGTTTTGCTCTCCTTTCCTGGAATTTCACTGTCCTTTTCTTTGCTCATTCAAATCCTTGCTACCCCAAAACTGCAAAATCCTGAACACGGACTCTCTGGCCTTGTTTTGTATTCAGATCAGGATTCACACAGAGCTCTCAGTCAGTTGTTCTATGTGCTTCAAAGAATAATAGCAAGTACTGCGGAGACTTCAGGGAAACACTGTACAGAGTGATGATTTTAATGTATGGGGAAAGTGAGGTCCAAAAAACAAAAACAGCTTGCCCTCATGCAAAAACACTTTGGTGAAAGAACCCAAAAGAAAATCCTGGGCTTATTCTGTTTCACAGGGTTGCTTGGGCTTTATCTCCTTCTCTTCTGGAGTTGCAAACCCTCATTCCCTTGTTCGTTTTCCTGGTGGCACTGGGTGGGGATGGCGGCTGGAGCTGTGCGCAGGCCGTTGCACGGCAGTGGGCTCTTGCTAACTGGCATTGCTGCACCGACTTGTACAAGAGGATCAGGAATTGTGTGTGCTTTTCTCTTGCACCCATGAGTGCTCCTTTTAGGGACTTAGGTGCTGGACACCAAGATTTATCAAATTCACCGTCTGTGTAGCCTCCTCAGGGTCTGTGGATAAGGTGGAGCAAGTTCAGCAGCCGCTTCCCTGGAAGAGTTCACTTCCGTGACACCGCTGAGAGGGTCCCCTTAGCAACCAGGGATGTAGCTTTGCTTTTAATTTTTGAAAATTTTTTTTATTGATTTGTTTGGTACGGGGTCTCATTACACAGCTTGCAGTCGTAGTGATCCTCCTGTCTCAGCCTCCTCAGCGCTGCGATTGCAGGGGTGCATCACCACACCCCGTTTTGGTGGCTGAACCTGGATCCTTGTGCTTACCATGCAGGTCCTTCAGTCACTGAGCTACCTCCCCCGCCCCAGGAAGCTGGTTTTCTGTGCTTTCTGCTAGAACAGGAATGAGCTTGGGAAGAGGATGCTTGGATGTTCCACACTCAACACACGTAGAGCCTGTGTTGCCCTTTGGTGTCCCCCACCGGCCAAGTTGCGTCTCTGTGGCTCATTTCCTCCTCCTCGGATGTGCTGTGTCCAGACTGGCCTGTGGACTCCCTACAGCCTTGCCCACAGCCCTGGGCGTGTGATCACTTTGTGTACACTTACTGTGCACGGCTTTGGTCTCTTTCACATGTACTGCAGTAGAGACCTCCATTCAGCACCATCAATAAGATGTCTTTTGAGGTACTGTATCTCATAGAGGCATGTTTTTTTTCTGTTAAAAAAATCTTTTGAGGGCCAGAGAGATTCTTCAGCAGACTAATGCGCCTGCTCAGGCAAATGCAGGAACTGAGGTTGGATCCCGGTGTGCCATGCCAGCCCGGGCCTGCCGCAGGCTGGGAGGTGGACTGAGCCTGGGTGTGGTGGTGCACACCTATAATCCCAGCACTTGGGAGGCTGAAAGCAGGATGATCCCTAGGAGTCTGATCTGGTTTGTGAGACCCTGTAGACACTGTACTAAATATATTTTTATTCTACTGAGCTATGTCCTCAGCCCTATTTGTTTTTTGATACTGTGTATTTAAAAAAAAAAAAATCTTTTCAGGCCGGGGAGATAGCTCAGCTGTGTAAGTGTCTATTTGGCAAGTTGAGCTTGCTCCCTGGTATCACATACCCTGACAGTGGCTGAAACCAAGTTTGGTGGCACATGCCTGTAATCTTAGTGCTCAGGAAGCTGAGACAGGAGGATCACTATGAGTCTGAGCTGTGGAGTGAGACCCTGTACCAAATAAATAAATAAATCTTTAAAAAATATTTTCACCAATCCATTATTATGAAACAATATTCAAAAGATTGAAAAATTTAAGAAATGAAATTAATAACTGAACACTATACACAGAACATTTTAATCTTTAATATTTTCTGCCCTCCTCCTGAAGGAAAATAAGTTGCAGAGACCATGTATTTGCCTTATAATTTGGCCCTGTTTCAAATATATTTATGAAAATTAACAATATATTATCACATAAATAATTAATAAATTTTGGAACAGGGTCTCATTTCATGGCTCAGGCTGGCCTTGCACTCACTATGCTGAGTGGGCTGGTCTCAGACACACAGCAACCCTCCTGCCTCACCTCCCGAGCTCTAAGATTACAGGCATGTGCACCAGAACTCCCTGTTCTACACCTTCTAATAAATAATTATACTATTAAAAAACCTAAGAGAAGGACTGGGGAGATAGCTCAGTAGAATAAGCACTTGCCTTGCAAGTACAAGAGCCTGAGTTCAATCTCCTGTTCCACCAATAAATAAATAAATAAATAAATAAACCTAAGAGAATTAATCAATAATAGTTGTATAATATAATCTAATAAGTACTATGCATTTTTCCAAATATTATCCAAGACTTTCACTGTTATTTTTCCTCTTCTGGATCCAATTGCAGGTCACACAGGGCATTTCAAAAAAAAAATCTTTCTAATCTCTGTTTTTTCTTCTCTTCTCCTTTCTCCTCTTCTGTGTTCCTCCTGCTCCTATCTCTGTTTCTGTAATTCAGGGGATTAATACCAACGGATGTATACTAGCTTGTCTCCAGTCCACTTAGCTTACTTTTAGGCAGGGTCTTCCTAAATTGCCTCACTCTGGGGATCTTCCTGCCTCTGTCTCCTGAGTATCTGGGAATGCAGGTGTTTTTCTCTGCTTTCCAGCATTACCTCTCACCATTTCTGAGCAATCCTCTATTCTTCTGCCTCTTCAGTGGCTTCTCACCTTTTCCTCCTTCTTAAGCATCAGGTCCCTCACACCTCTGCTATTCTTTTTGCCTGGCACACTTTCATTTTGTCTTCGCCTCTGGCAAATAATTTTTATCAGCTATTATCTTGAATGTTACTTCCTGCAGTAAGATTTTAATAAAACCCATAGAGTAGGCCAGATGCTAGGAATATGGACTTGCTTTACATTGTGCTTCTGTCACTAAAAGGCTTTATTATAAGTAATTTATTTTTATACTTACTGATTTCTTACACACATTTTGTTTCTTGGTAGACTGTAAATGCAGGAACTATGTCCATTTTCTGTCCACCTTAATAATACCAGTTTATAGCATAGTTCCTGGTAAATGATAATAAGATTGATTGCATGCATAAAACTTCCCGCATATATTTAAATAAATGGAAGTATCACCTACTCAAACTCTTTTCTCAAATCCAGACTTGTGTGTCTGTTATGGTTTGCATCTAGGTGTCCCCCAAACTTCATGCAGTCCCTGGGGGAGGGCTTCTAGGCTTCATGATTAGTTTATGGTCCAGGGCTGGGATCACGGCTCTTGAGTGCCGGTGGGATTCTGAGTATGTGTGCTGTACCCAGCCTGGGGAAAATGTCCTGAATGCTCCTTAAGTAAGGGAGAGAGGCTTGCTGTGTGCCTCAGCCTTGCTGGCTGCCACAGCCACTGCTCCTCCCTTTGCTTTTTGCTCTTTTCTACCTCTGTGAAGGGCTGCCCTCTGCCATGTGCCACTGTGCTTTGGAACCCACTGAGTATGACCTGAAACCTCCACTCACTGTGAGCTAAATAAACATTTCCTTCCTTGATTTTGGGTGTCAGGTATTTTGTCCCAACAATAAGAGAAAAGTAATTGAGACAATGTCCAATTGTCCACTGGACCCAAGCACTTGAATAGTGGGTTGACTTTTCAACTACATTTTATCCAGTCCTGATCCTCAAACTATTCCTCCTATGCCAAGTTTATCTGCCCCCAGTCTTCATCTGCTTAGCTCATGAGCGGGCATCATAAGCAGCTGCTCAAGGCAAAACCTCTTATGCTTTTGTTTCCTTTGGTTTTCTCATATCCACACTCAGTGCACTGGAAGGTCTGAGCGTTATTGCCTTGAAAACAAATCTAGACTCTGAGGCTTATTCTGTTTCCTCTCTTGTTATGGCTGCCTCAATCTATCACCTTCTTCCTGTGGATTTTGATAGTAGCCTCTTATGTCATCTGACCTTGCTCATCTCCCATCTATTTTCATCACAGAGTGATCTTTGTTCGGTTAGTTCAGTGCCCTGCAATGGCCCCATCTATTTCATATTCTTCCTCTGTTACACTTCCTTCCATGGTGTCCTGCTGGTCAGAGTCCCATTCTATCTTATCTTAACTCCTAAGAGGGCCTTGTTTCCTGGTCGCTCTGTCTCTGGCTCTGTGCCTTTGTACAAGTCCTGTCATGTATGAAACTTTACTCTCTACTTCTGAAAAGTGGAGCAAATGAGAATCTTACATACGCAGGCTAAGGATGAAGAGGAGATATTTTAGATGTGCTTTGTAAGCTGGAAGACACCATATAAATGTTAGCTTAAGGGGCAGAGGGTGAAAAAAGAGAAAAAGATACCAGGGAGCAAGAGCGACACATCCCAATCCTGTGGGCAAACTTCCACAGTCCCCATGCAAGAGTGGAAGAGAAAAGACACTAGCAAAATGAGACGGAAAAAAAAAATTGGGCTAAAAAAAGCTACATGCATAAGTGCTTCCTACTCAGATTTGAACTGTGTTGGTAATGTCTTAAGTGTTTGTTGGATGCAGGCAAAACTCATGTGTAAAAGAATTGTAATCCAGCAAAACTCATGTGTAAAAGAATTGTAATCCAGACCCACAGGAAGGTCACATGTTTGCTTTGAGAAGTCTGAGAGATAAGGATTCCAGGGTGATGCACGCAGCACTTAGGAGCCCCTCTGTGTGGCTGGTGAACTAGGTACCTTCTCTGTAACAGTAACCCAGGGAGGGGCTTTGCAATCTTTGCTATTGGGAAAAAGCCCAGGCAACTTCTGTGACGAGTGACAAGCTGCTATAAACTTTGTGTTTTGTGTCAGGATAGAAACCTTAAGGAAGTTTCCAGAAATGAAATAAGATTTTATTTTGATCTTGCTGGGTAGGAGTTGGACAGGTGAATGTTTTGTGTGTTTCACAAATATTTACAGAGCACCAACTAAGCCATGGGTAGTTGTAGATGCTTGGATGGTGAACTGTGCGAAGCAAGACAGCTTTATTTTCCCGGAGTTTATGTTACCATGAGAGAAAGGGTTGAGACCTGGAAAATACATAGAGAAAGACAATAAAATATAAACGAATAAATAAAATATATAAATATACAATTGCTGTAGAAATAAAAATAGTCATGGAATAGAAACTGGTTTGACTTTGGTGGCAAAAGTTTGATTCTCTGCATTGGTTCCTTTGAACTATGAATGGCATGGGCACAGCTGCAGAAGTACCCACCGCCCATGTATACCTTCCTCTTTGGGGGTTAACAACGAACAAACACTATGTATGGGGAGCACTTGAGGGAGAATTGTAGAGTGTAACATTGGAGAGGTTAACAGAGGTCAGGCCGTGGAAGCCAGGGCCAAGAATTTTTATTCCCCACTAAGTAAAACACTTTCTTCAGCCAACTTCTGTCTCAGAAACATTTATTCACTGGGGTGGCTTTCTCTGCACCCTTGTTGGATTCTTCTCTCTTCAACGCCTAGGTCTGACAGCACCTGGTATTTCAATTCTGGGCTTCTTCTCTATCTGTGGGTTCGGTGGCCTCATCAGTTCTTGCCTGTTCTCATGGCTTTATAGAACTTAGTCTGATGATTCATACTGACAATTCTATACCAGTCCTTTGAACTTCATACCCATAAGCCCAGCAGTTAACAAACAATCTTCTTAGATGTGTGTGGTCAAATTCTTTTTCATGTATGTTCCTCCCCCATTTTTATCTAATGATGTCACCATTGACCCAGTTATTTGAACCCCAGATCAGGAAGTATCTATGGTTCTTTTCTCTCTTTCACATCCCACATCAGGGAATACTACAGACTCTTTTCAAAAAAGAGAACTTTGAGTGTGAGCTCTTGGCGGTCTCATCAAGACCCCTACGGGCTTCCAGACGGACCCCTGCAGGCACCGTCTTCCGGCATCCTCACTTCCAGTTTTGCCTTCTCTGCCTTCAGCTCCTGTCTACAGAACAACAAAGTGATCTTTCTGATCCTGTATCAGATTCTGTTTGCCCTCTTAGAGCACTCCAGTGGGATTTGATTTTATTTAAGAAAATCCCAAGTCCTCCTTATGGCTGATGGCCACCACACCCACAGCACGCAGCCTTTCTGAGGTGGCTTCTTGCCATGCTCTACTTTAAGTTCATGCACCATGGGGCACTGTGCGCTTGTGCTTCCTTTGCTTGGAGTGGAACAATTATATTGAAGTCTCCGTCATCACACAAATACTGCTTTTCCTGCTCTATCTCAACATGAACACTCTGCCCCAGCACTGACTATACGCTTGGCTTGCTTTACGGTGTCTGGTGTTTTCCTTTTGACACACGGTGAGTTTGTTCTCTGGCTCTCACTGTGGAATCTGAGCTCCCCAGTGGCAGTGCTGCCTCCCCTTTTCGCTGACTTGTATGTTGCTCACATTTATAAGAGGAGCTTAAGGGCTAGTGAGATAGCTCAGCAGACTAAGTGACTGCTTAGTCAAGCGCAGGGGCCAGGGTTTGATGCCTAGCAGGACAGGCCACACCAGCCCCACCCTGATAAGCTGGTGACTGAGTCCAGGTGTGGTGGCACACCTGTGGGAGGCTCAAAATTCGAAGATCATCTTGAGTCCGAGCTGAATGGTGAGACCCTGCACAAAATACAAAAAAAAAAAAAAGCTTAAATACAATCAATGTTCAAAATTATTAAGGAAATAAATGCTCAAAATATTGAATAAGTGATTAGATGAGAAACCCTGGAATCAGTTAAATGTGAGAGAGAAATGGCCATGTTTTCCTTCATTATTAGAGAATTTGCTAAGGCTGGGTCCTGAGCCAGCTGCTAGGCAAGCTCTGCGCAAGCCATCCCTTCCCCACTCTCGCACAGACTGTGTCCGCAGCAGCGACAGAGAAGAAGCAGGTGGGAAATCATAGCACTAGGTGATATGAGCTTTGGGGATAAGCAAGGTGCTGCTGGTAAGTGTGAACCAGAGAGTGTCGGGGAAGAATTTTTCCAGCAGAGAGAATTACACATATGTAGAAAAAGCGCTGGTTAGGATTGGGTTGTGCACTTAATGGAACTGAAGAACAAAACAAAATGCCATGTAACTGCAGAGTGGGAGGAGAGATGGAAGGCCATACAAGCCAGGGGGGTAAGTAGTCTGAACACAGAGGCCACAAGCTGTCGTACTTCGTATTCAGATGTCACTGGCTACGCTGTAGATAACAGTCATCTCTGAAAGTGCTTACAGATGCAAGGGAAAGGTGAATATTGTAGATAGCAGAATAGGTGCAGAGAGCTGCTCCACTTGAGTGGAACGAGGAAAGTGCAATGGAAGGAGGAATGGGAATTTGAATTTATCACTGGACATGAGAAATTTTGAATGCAAATCACAAGGGTTCCTCAATTATTATTATTATTATTATTATTATTATTATTAATTATTATTTTGAGGAACCAGGGATTGAACTCAGCCCCTTGTGCTTGCCAGGGAAGCACTTATTCCACTGAGCCATCTCCCTGACCCCCATTTATTAGTTTTTTAAACAGAGAGATTCACAACGGCTTTCCAGTGAGCTGGAGGAGTAGACAACAGCCAAGCCATTCTCGGAGAGGATAATTTTGGCTGTAAAACTTAGAAAAAAATTCCAAGGTTGTCAAGAGGGAAGCAGGGGGACCAGGTGGGAGCAGCATTTGTACTTCCAAGTATCTTGGCTAAGAACCTGGCTTTGTTTAATCCCATGGGGCACCTTTCCTGCTGTTCTCTGGACTTATTAAACACGCTACTGATTGGAAAGGGGCGAAATGAAAGCACTAAGCTGTTAAGGATTAATTCCAAAATTCTTCACTTCTGAGGAAGTAATTGCCACCTCTGCCTGCACACAGCACAGGGTGCAGTCATAAATAGAAACAGGAAATCACTGAAGACCTAAGTGGGCTGGAAGCTGAGTCCTGAGGTAACTTGCCAGACACCAGGGGCTCGGTGTTGGCAGCAGAGCACTGGTGGTGCTGAGGGCTGGAGCACGGGAGGTGCTTCGTGCAGGATGAGAGGCGATCCATTCACAGGCCCAATGGCCTCACCCTCCTTTATTCTGGGTTCAATTGCTAGGTGTTTTATAAATTCTAAGGACATAGGAAAAGGAGAGAGATGTTTCCTGTTCTATGTGATAGTGTACTAGTGAAAGACAGCTCTATTTTCACTAGCTGTGTTTGGTTGGTGGTCCCCAAACTTATGGCTGGCCTCAGGAATTAAATAAAAGCAATGTAGCTGTAAAAGCAACCTCTAGGCCTGGGATCCAGGTGGTTAAAAAGTAGATTACGAGGGGGCAATTAGAGGCTCTTCTATTGTGACGTTCCCTATTTTGCTCTGGAAACATCTAGCACCTATGAGCATACTAGAAGGCAGAGGTAGAGATATTGACCTGCTAAGTTTTGAGTGAGTTATTTTATTTTTTATTTAGTACAAGGTCTACAGGGTCTCACTACACAAACTGGACTCATAAGTGATTCTCTTGTTTTCAACCTCCCAAGTGCTGGGATTACAGGAGTGTGCTACCACACCCAGTCTCAATCACCATCTCAGTCCACCCTGAGGGCAAGGCCAGCACAGCACCCAGGATAGAACCCTGGTCTCTGCATCTGCCTAAGCTTAAACAGGTGCTTTAATCTTCTGAGCCATCTGGCCTGCCCTTGAATGAGTTCTTGTGTCTGGACCTGAACATGGATTGCCACCACATTCTGATGCAGGTGTCTTAAGAACTTCACTTCAGGAGCCGGGCGTGGTGGCACATGCCTGTAATCCCAGCACTCGGGAGGCTGAGGCAGGAGGATTGTTGTTAGTTCGAGACCAGCCTGAGCTACAAAGTGAGCTTAAGGCCAGCCTGAACTGTATAGTGAGACCCTGTCTCAAAAAGACAAAAAAAAAAAAAAAAAAAAAAAAGAACTTCACTTCAAAAGAGCGCAGCTGGGATGTAAATCTCAGAGCTCTCAAACTGTGCTTCTCCCTGGATGTGTTGGGTCCTGAGGGGAGAGACTGGGTTCTGCAGTCTCATTGTTATCCACCAATAGAGCCAATTTATACCTCAGTTATATGTTTTGCAACTGTATTGCTTTTATTTTTTCCAGCAAAATGTGAGTTCTTTGTGGCTTTTACTAAACCATATCACCTAACAAAATACTTAAGGAAGGTGGTCCCTCCCAAGTTATCTGAAAGGATAGATTAATAAATAAAATTCTTCATGTCTAAGTAGAAGGCAGAAAGCCACGAATGAAGTCTAGTCACCCATGTTGTGGATGAGAAAGATGAAACCTGAAAAAGAATCATTACTTGTCTAAGGTAGTCTAAATCATTTCTTATTACAGTAGGTGGCAGATTTGCATTGTTTTCCTCTGCCATTTGTTGCTGTTTCCTCTAGATATAATTTTAACTTTTAAGGGAGCCAAATTATTGACAGCATCTTGCAGAAATTATAGGAAGGAAATGAGTAAGAAATACAAAGCCACTCATGAGAAGTCCAGGTGAATTCATGGACCTGAGGTTCACATCAGGGAATTGGATTGCTAGACAGTGTCATGGTGTGGTGGAGAGACAAGCTGGAGTTGGGGTCTCTGAGCCCAAGCTTCTTCACAAAGAGCTCCCAGGGTGATGTGAATACTAATATATGTTTCCTATGATGTGATTGGAGGACTAGACATGCCAATACTGGAAAACAAAGATGTGAAAATAAAGATATGAATACAACAGAATGAGAGACAAAGAAGGAGGTAAGGAGAGTAGAGGAAGAGGAAGAAAGGAGAAGAGAGGGGCTGGGGAGATAGCTCAGTAGAATAAGGGCTTGCTTGGCAAGGGCCTGAGTTCATTCTCTGGTTCTGCCGAAAGAAAGAAAGAAAGAAAGAAAGAAAGAAAGAAAGAAAGAAAGAAAGAAAGAAAGAAAGAAAGAAAGAAAGAAGAAAGGAAGGAAAGAAGGAAGAAAGAGAGTCGGGGAGAACTGCTCTTTCTTCTGCAGAACCCCCTGAGAACATATAGAGAAGTGCAGTGGCATTGGTAAGGTATAACCCTCAAAGTCCCCAAGAAACTTAGTACTTGGTAGTGATGTATGGAGACACAAAACAATGAAAGAAACTGAAATACAGCTGATAAAGAGGAATCATTTTTCGAGGCTTCAGAAGAAAGAATAAAGTTAGAATTTGGATTCCATGATTTCTTAGCGATAGAATTGGAGCTTGGCACTGCCCATTGTGCTTTGGAGTACTGGTCAAGCTCATTCAGAGCTGAGAAAAGCTAAGTAGGTTGTCCCTTTTGTGATTTTACTGATCATTCTGGCCCTCCCACGAGATCAGCACACTTGTTTGCATCCATAACAATTCATATTTTCCTTCTGAAACATTTCCAGTTCTCACGGACACTCAGCAAAACAGCTCCTCATGTTTCATGTACTTTTCTTCCCTTCTGAAATTTGTAGCTTCTCCTAGTCAGTAAAGACAGAAACAGTACCACTCTCAAACAATTTTACCGCTTCTCACTCCCTCCCATAAGCTTTTCTGTCAATCAGTTATGCAAATTCTATTTCAATATCTTCAAAGTCAGGAGGACTCCCCTCTTTCCCAGGGCAGACCCTTCTGTTCTACTCAGTTCTGACAGAAAAGAGCTTTCTGACAGTAAATCCCTCAGTGTCAGTTTCTTTTTTTTTTTTTTTTTTTTTTTTTTTTTTTTTTTTTTTTTGTCTTTTTTGAGACAGGGTCTCACTGTGCAGTTCAGGCTGGCCTTAAGCTCACTTTGTAGCTCAGGCTGGTCTCGAACTCACAACAATCCTCCTGCCTCAGCCTCCCGAGTGCTGGGATTACAGGCATGCGCCACCACGCCCGGCAGTGTCAATTACTTTTTATCAATTTTGTTCTAGTATTTAAAGCCATATTTTGATAGCAATATAAACCACCAAATCCTACCAGCTAAAGAAACTTGATGGTATGTTCCTTCTTCCTGTGGGTTTTGAACAAAACAAACAAAATGAATCAGATGCTACATGCAGTCCTCCACCACGCGCTTAGCCTTTCACTGTCTACTAGGTCAGTTCTCTTCTTTAATCATCAAATCACAAATTCCACTTGAAACATTGTTGGTGCCTTAGTTCAGTGCAATCTGGGTTTTCCTATCAGCTTCTTCTGACATATATTTAAATGATGACTTCGTTATTTAGGTTTAAGTTTACATGGAAAGGATCCATGCTTTCTAATTTGCTTTATTAGATATTTTTAAATATTTTTAGAGACTAGATATTCTTTCTGTGAAATGAAACAAAACAATAATTCCACAGATTCTATTAATTTCTTTCAAGAACCTATTGTAAATCCTTGAGCTGGCATTCTAATTATGCAATTGAAATGCATTACTTGACTAGACAGGTCAAGGTTAAATCAGGATCAGCAAATTTTTTCCCTATGATGAGTCAGATAGTAAACACTGTAGGCTTGGTGGACCTTTAGGTGTAGTTTGCAGGCACTGGAGTCCCCAGAGCAGCTCAGAAGCAACCAGGGATAATGCAGAATTCTCATGAATGAGTGTAAGTGTTTCTAGCAAACGTTTGTTTACTAAACAAGCAGTGGAATACATTTGGCATCTGGACCATAGATTGTCAACTTACAAATTAGATAATTTTTACTGTGGTGCATTTAGGTTAGGTGAAGGATAATTTTAGAGTCCCAGGTCCTGATACAGATACAATAATTTTTTATTGTGGATAGAATTTTTTATGGCGGATCAAAAATGTATCTCTTAACTCGACATGGGAGCTTTCTACATAAGAAAAAAAGAGTTGAGCTGAGAATATGGATGTGGGAGTAGCAGAGGGAAGTGAGCAGAGATGTGTAAGACTTGGATTTTAAACTCAATCCTGCTGAGGATAGCCGTGCATCTGTGGAAAAATTAGCTCCCATCTCAGGGTCTCTGTGTTTCCATCTGAAGATTGAAGGTGGCATGAAGACATTCTGTGTGGTGCCTCAGAGCTCTTAAAATTTTGTGTTCTGAAAGAGAAAATTCATATAATTGCAATGTTTAATGAGATTTATGATAATTGGAAAATAATTGCAGCTCCAAACTTTTATTAATCTGTATTTAGTTATGAGTCATGCTTTCACAATAGATGCTTTGGAAATAAGCAGAGAGACAAATTGAGTAAACAGAATTTTAAATCTTTTATTTATATGCAGTTCGTGTAATCCCTAGAGTCCATAGGCATATTAAGATCATTTAAAATATCCATTAAAAGCTATGTGCTATCTGACAAGCTCCCCTTTTAGAATGCCTAGCCAAAGGATAAATAGCTAACATTTATTGAGTAGCTACTACTGCCAGATTAATTGAATTCATTATATTTAATCCTTCCAGAAACTCTTCAAGGTTATTGCTAAGATTTGGCCGCACAAATGAAGACTCTCAGAGATGCAAAGGGATCTGTAGACGATCACTGAGCTAATGAGTAGCTTTGTACTTGGGTTCAGGACCAGACTTGCCTGGGCATAAAGTTTCTGCTCTCCCACACTTCACAGTGTCTTCAGGAAAGGATCTATGTTTTTTCATGTTTACAGATACCCAGAGGATTAAGCATCAGCTTGTTTTCTCTATCCTGTGTTTCTGCTGAAGACTATTTCAGGGATGGCGACAGCTCAGCAGCCTAAGCACCTGGTTAGGCAAGTGCGGGGACAGGAGTTTGATCCCTGGCACCACATGAGCACTGGCCATGCCCATGGGTGTGCTGAGCAGGTGACCCAGTCCAACTGTGTTGCATACCTGGAATCCCAGCACTGGGGAGGCTGAAAACAAGAGGATCACCAGGAGTCTGAGCTGCACAGTGGGATCCTGTACCATGTAGCAAACATATAAAGAAAACAATATTTCAAGCCTCTCCTCTCTTTGCATGGTGATGTCAGAATAAGCTGGGAAGAGAGTATAGAAAAAAGCATAGAAGCAAATACACAAAGATTGTCGAATCTGAATTTTCATCCCGGCACTGGCACACATCTGGCATTTAATGCCTGGTCCCATGTTTCCCCTACATTTTTCTTGGGTATTTCTGAGACAGAGTCTTACTATGCAGTTCAGCCTGGCTTGGGGTTCGCTTAGTAGCCCAGGCTGATATTGAACTTGTAATGGTCTACCTGCTTTAGCCTCCTGAATCCTGAGATTACACGCATGCAGCCTCACACCCAGCAACCCATGCCTTTTAAAAAATATTTATGTATTTATTTACTATGCAGCTCAGACTCATAGGGAAATTGTCTCAGCCTCCCCAGCACTGGGATTACAGGCATGCACCATCATGCTTAGTTCAGCGGCTGGCTCAGTGTGGAGCCCACATGGGATCAGACCCAGATCCTTGCCAGGCAGGTGCTTAGAGCACCAAGCTATCTCCCCAGTTCTCTCACTTTTGATAAGGAAAAGAAATTCTTCCATCTCCCAGGCTGTGAGAGGATAGCACATACAGTAACAGGGAATTTGTAAAAGACTCTCCAGATTTGACAAAATCATGACAATGGAGTGGACCAGTGGAGAAGACTGAACTTGAGATCAAAATCCAGGTTGCATCCTTTGCGGCCACAAACGGCACTGTGCCCTCATGAAGATCTAGACTGCGGTAGCCTTGGGCAGTGTCTTCCCTCCTGACGTCATGGATCATGTGTGGAAAGGCAGTGGTCAGGCGGCTCACGTGTGTGGAGGGCTTCTCAGGAGACACAGGTGCTGGGACAGAAGCAAAGCTAGTGCACTCATAGCCCTCCACCCCCTCGATGCATCCTGCGCACTGCTGTAGGCCTTGCCCGGAGCTGCAGGGCTCCCTGATGAGTCCCAGCTGCCTCTTCTCTCACAGACTCTATGCGAAAGTCGAAAGTCATGCCGCTCCATGTGTGCTTGGTGTGATTTGTTTTCCTCATCAAGTTTCTCCTCGAGAAGCAGACACCTCAAGTCCCATCTGCTTCCCTGGATGAACTGCCCCTGTTTCTCTGAACTTTATCCCCCAGTGAGCCTGAGAAGCAGCTATGGGGCTGGGATAAAAATAAAAATATCAGCGCTTAAGTGGACGCACACTTTGGAAAATGGATGCACATGAAGTGGTAGGCGAGGATTATTTTCATCGGTAATGTTGAGTCAGTGTCTTCACTTGTAACTGAAGCAACATTATTTATGATCACGTTTGCGGAGTGAGTTCTGTTTTGTTGGACACCGTTTTACTTGGCACTCTTGTTTCTTTCTTTCTCCCCTTGCTCCCCTGGGCCAAATGCTCGGAGAGATCTGCTTGGATGCTGCAGCTTCGCAGCTGCCCTCCCACTTACGTTTTGGGGCACGGAGGTGGGTGGGGGATTTGGCACTGACATCCCTTCACATTAAAATGCATCATTTCTACTTCGCATGTGCCCTTGGGTTCACCTTTCTCTAGCTGCCTGGGGATCGAGCTGGGAGAGGCTGGGAGAAGCAGGCAGGAGTGAAATCCTCACTCTTCCTCTCAGCCCGAGATCAGCTCTTCTTACTCTCTGCTTTTTGATTTCCCTAATTCAGTTCTAGAGATCATTTGCTAGTAAAAATAGGAGACATTTCCTCCATCACTATGACACTCACTGGTTTCCCTCATTCCATTCCCAAAAGATTAATTGCTACAACCAAATGGAGAACCCACCCAGGCATAAACAAATAACAGCATCTCATACCTCTAATCAATAATGTTTTCAACAAACAGTAATGGGAGGGGGGTGGCATATCTGAAAATACTCTAAAATGTGTTCTTAGATGAGGCCAGATAACCAGAGAAGAACATACCTGGACCTAGTGCATTTGAGTCATGGAACTGGTGCCCTGAAGGCTGCTTCTGCACATGCTTGTGGTCATCTCGAGGCAGTTTGACCTCCTACAGGCAAGCATGCACACAAATTTATGGAAGTTTTTGAAAACTACCCCCAACTATGTCTGCCATTGAGAGCATATTTAGAAAAAAAGCCATGAAACATATCATATGGAGAAGAGTAGAACAGCCCTTCTTTTGTTCAGAGATCATTGGTAGCCTTGATTATCTAGCAATCCTTGGAAAAGGCTCATGCGAATGGAGAGTTTCTTATTGACCCAGAATTCTTCACTTCTGTTTTACAAATGAGGTAAATAATACACAAAAGTGTAAGCAATGGACACATGAGAATCATAAGTGTTTCTTACACAAATAAAGAGAATGAAATAATAATACCAGAGCTGGTAAATCCTTACATCAGGTTCCAATTTCCAAAGAAGTCTTCTAAGTATTATTTCCTTTCACTCTCACAGGACAGCTCATGGGAATACATCATTTTAATCTGCATTAGATATATGATGGAACATACCTGACAGGAATTTACAAACCGCTGGCCTACTTCTGCAATTAAGTCCTAACAATTAGAGATATATTTCACAAGAATCAAGTTCCATGTTCTCCAAAAGTTCTATGTACTGCCAACATTAAAAAGTGCTGCATTGGGTTGATGAGGTAGCCCAGTAGTCTAAAGTGCCTGTCTAGGCTGCCCCAGCCCCACCCTCAGGGCTGGCTGAGCCGCCTCTCCCTCAAAAAAAAAGAAAGCTCAGTTATTTCTCCTCTCTTGTGACTCTGCTGTCCATCTGCTACTCATTGCCCAATTAGCTCTTCATAGAATCATAATAGCAAAGACAATATTGAAATTATTTTACACTACCAGTTTTTAATTTTTAAAGAATATAAAATAGTGATAGAAAAATAAGCAGTAGAAATGATACAAGATTTCACTAAACAAAGTAATAAGAGTTCAACAATGGCTGTTGTATTATATGATGTCATTTTCAAATTAGTTGTTCAGATTGCCAGGTAAAAATGTGCAAGATTTGTTTAAAGGAAAAAAGAAAAAATGAAACAAAATAAAACAATAGTAAAGACGTTATAAAAATTCAAAAGAGGAAAAAAAGAGTAAAACAAATTTTTTAAGCGTTAACTGCTCCTTTTGTCAACTGAGGAATGGACAGAAAAGATATGGTATTTTTACACAATGGAATTTTTTTGGTGTGTTTTTGACATGTCAGGAATATTTTATGGCTATGGAAGTTCAGGTGAGATTTAGCGAACACATCCCATGAGTGATGTTGTGCCGGGAGCCTTCCACAGCACATCACAAACTTGGCTTCAATGAGCAGTACCGTAAAGCCAGGACCTGAAACATCGGAGGGCGGTGGTAGAAGAAAAGCCCAATCGTGTAACTTGAAGGATCATACTTTGACATAAGTTCTTTGATTATGACTGCTTAGGCTGTTCTTGTTCGCAATGGAATATTATTGAGCTATAAAGAAAGATAAATTTGAGGGTCTTATAGATACATGGATGCAGATACATACTATATGGGTAAGTGAAATTAACCAGATCCACACATGCAAATATCATATTATCTCACTATTGTGAGATCTTAAGAGTAATGAAAATCTAAAAGGTACAAAAGATACTGTGAAAGGGAAAGAAAGAAAAACTATATTTAGGCATATATTCAGAATAGCTTGATAATTGGATTGTCAATTTCTGCAGTAACTATTTGAGTACTGATTATATTCTATGTACTATACTTCATGATTTAATGTAATACTAGATCTATGTGTTTAAGGAAGAATGATTTCCATTGGATGGAATGTAAGCAATATTTGGAAGAGTCAGATTGTAACCAGGATTTTTACCACTGGACTCTAGGGTAGAGGAAGATGGGCTAAAGTGTACTGATTCAATTAGCTCATCTTTACAGATGGGAGCATGGATCTGCAGGAAAAGAAGTACATTGCTGAGAGCACAAAGCAGTTCTCCCGCTTGTCTCACAATCATTTCTCCTTCAGTACACCTTATATTTAGCATACAAGAAAGGGAGGGAGAAAGGAAAGGAGGAGGAAAGACAGAGACAGATGGACACATACAGTCACAGACAGACAGACAGACAGAAACACAGAAAGAGATGGAAACACAAGGAGAGAGACAGAGACAGAGAGAGCACATGGCTAATAAGGACGGAAAAGGATTCTTATCAAGTCAGTGATTAGCACTGAAAACTAAATCTTGGCTGTACAGTTTTCTCCCTGGACTCATCTTAAATCCTGCAGCCCTGGTTCCAGTGCTCTTCTGGCCCCTCCCCATCATCGCCCACTCTCCCATCTTCCACTTTTCCACTGAAAGGGGTCTTAGTGCAGACATGCAATGCTTTCCATCCAGGGTCCTTTTTTAAATCTCAATCTAATTGGTTCACCCACCCTGCTGGGATGCTTAATTGGGCATAAGCATGTTCTGCAGATCCTATGCCACTGTGACTTCTGCCTTCTCCTCTGAGGGGAATTCGTTGTGCTGGCTCAGAAAGATATTTTATGTTTTGCTCAACTCACTGAAAGTGAACATGAAGTTGTTCCTAGACTAGCAGAACAGTTAGGCAACATGGCTTTCAAAGCTTTCTGTCTTTTGCTTTCTTTTTTAGTTCTTCAGAGGATATGTTGATGGGAACGTGCTTTGCTCAGGGAATCACAAACTCCTGGCTCCAATTAAACCCTTCCAATGTTCCACTTTGGACAGTAATTTACCCTGTCTGGCATTCAGTTTTCCCATCTGTGAATTGGGTAATTTAGATCTGATGACTTCTATGAATGGAATCAAGTGAAGCTGTTAAGAGGATTTCTAAAGCAGAGTAAAGCACCTACAAGCAGACGCAGGGGTTGGGGCTTTAATCCCTTGGCCTGCTGTGCCAGCCCCACCCCCAGAGTGTGCTGAGATTGCAATTGAGATTGGGTTTGGTGGTGTGTGCCTATAATCCCAGCTCTTGGAAGGCTGTAAACAGGCTGAACACTGAATCCAATCTAGTAATGAGACCCTGAACACCCTGTAGACCCTTCCCTAAAACAGAAAAAAGAAGAAAAAAATGTTTCTACTACTTATCTTCAAATTTTGACCTGCCGCTTGCTTTTTTAAATACAGCTTTATTGTCTATCTGCCTCACGCCAGAAGAAGGTGTTGAGTGGTTGGCAGAGAATCTTGAAACATCTACTATTTGACCCATTAACATAAAAGTTTGTCTATCCTTTCTATAAATACTTTCAGGTTAGATTAACTAGAAACTCTTCATATTTCATGTTACATAAAATTTAAAACTAAGTTTTGGGCCAGCTCGATACCACAGTGGACTATAGCACATGCATAGAGAGGCACAGGGACCAGGGCTTGATCCCCGGCTTGCTGGGCCAGGCCTCTAACACTCGGGGTGCACTGAGACAGCACGGAGACTGGGCATGGGGGTGCATGTCTGCGTCTCAGCTCTTGGGAGGCAGAAAACAGGAGGGCCAGTACTAGCCCGATCTGGGTAGTGAGGCACTGTAGACCCTGCATGAAATACATAAAAAATTTAAACTAAAAATAAGTTCTTACCAAGCCCAGCAAAATCTTCTGAGGTATGAGGCTGTTCCACATTTCGGCGTTATTTTCTTCTATTATCCTAATTTTCTTATCGCCCTTGCTGTTATCTACTCACCTGTGTTGCTCATTCCCTCCGCAAACACATTGCTGCCTCAGGACCTTTGCATTTGCTGCTTTTTCCACTCAGAATATTCTCCCACCACCAGGGAGCGCCACAATGCTTTGTTCACTTATGTAACGCACATTTTCAAAGGCTATTAAGAAAGTGATGTGCGTGTGTGCATGCGTGTGTGCGTGTGTATGTGTGTGTGTGTGTGTGTCTGTCTGTCTGTCTGTGTGTTTTTCTGACCGCTACATAAAACCAGACTTCCAGGCATATCATTTTCTTTCTTCTATTATTTATCAGAATAAGATGTGTCTCCTCCTCACACCTAACACTTTTTTAATGCTCTGCTTACTCTTGCCAGAATGAAAACTTATTCAGAGCAAAAGCATTAATAATGTTTTGGTGTTGTGTCTTCAGGGATAGAAGTAAGTTCTCAGACTTTGATTGCACAAATCAACATTTCAGCTTGGATGCTCTTTATATCTACTTCAGAATAGATCTAGAGGCCTGGAATTCTTTTATACAAGTTCACTTTGGTAAAATGTTTCAAATCATAGCATTTTGAATTATTCTAGGTTTTGCTCCAGCATCTTTATAATGGTTGCAGAATAACATTAACTCCACCTCAGAATATTTGTAGTGCAGAGTTTTAGCCAGTAAGAGCACAGTTTATAGGCTGAAATCTAGTAACAGAGTTTAACAGGTAGCAGTCCTTTACTGGTAGTTCCTGATAACCTGTCTACTTTTACCACTTATCATTTATATATCACACACACATGCACACATGCACACAGGAAACTTACCAGCATCCATGTATGTGAACTAAGAAGCAAGTCTTTTTCTATCAAACTGACATAGTTGCAGCCTGGTGAGAGACCTGGGGTTAAGACGCCCCTATTCCTAACCTCTCAAGAACTGTGAGGAAATACTGTTGCCATATTTTATGTGTACACACACACACACACACACACACACACACACACACCTCTCTGACTGTCTTACTTCTCATTCCCTTCTGCATTTACATTTATAGTTTGCTTTTCCTAAAACACCCTTCCCCTACCTGATCATACATTTTCTTTGAAATTCCACTCGTTCAGGAGAAATCTAATATTACACGTGCTACCTACCCCTTTTCCAGACCGGGAAATGGGCCCTCCTCTCATTCATTTCATTACTAAAACTGCCACTATAACAGAGCATAGTTGAAATGTCTTTAGGCTGTGAGCTCTGTCCGTGGTACTGAACAGGCAGAATGTGGCACGGAGTTGAAATGTGTGTAAAATCTCATTGTTGTCCACCTCTTCCAGAGGAGGACCTCGCTCTGTGCTCAGCTTGTCATTTGTACTCCATCCTTTAGTCCTTACATCCATGCAATGAGGGAGGACTTGGGTACCCAGAGTTCACTTCTCTCCTGTCTTATTCTGAGGCAATACAGATGGCAGCCCTGGGTCTGTTGCTGGGGAGCTTTATACAGACTGTGAAGGTTGCTTTCTGCAAACAAAGGATTGGAGTCATGACCTTATAATTTCGTGCAGGTGGCATTATTCATTGTATTAATAACAGTTCTATTACTTCTAATATTCTCTATAACAGAGGTCAATATTTACAGGAAAAGCATGATTTAAGACATAGAATTTTAGGATATCAGTTTTCTCTACCAAGCTTTGACACTAACTTGGTAAACTTCAGCAATATACTCTCCATGTATACATGCATGTTGGTTTGAGTAATATGATCATGTTTACATTTTCAAAAACAACCTACTACAGTAAGTTATATAATAGTAATTATATATGCTATGTTTGCTTATATACTGATATATATGTAATTCGTATGCTTATACCAAATAAAATGTCATAATTATATGTGTACATGACTTCATTTTTTTATTATTTTGGTGGAACAGGGGACTGAACTCAGACCCTTGAGCTTGCCAGAGAAGCACTTATTCTACTGAGCCATCTCTCCGGCCCCATTTGTACATAACTAAAGGCGAGAGAAGTTGAGAAAGTAAGACTTTTCCTCAGATACATTTGATGATTCTCTTTTCCTCTTACTACTCATTGCTAGCTGAGGAACATATTACTTTATAATTTAGGGACTTAACTTACTAACTTCCAATAATGTCTCACAGTTGCTGTGAGTTACACCCTGGGATTCCTTACTCCACATCCTCTACCAGGCTTCAGACACCGCAGGGATGAGATGGGAAGGGGCAGTTTCCCAGTTCTTGCACCTGGGTGCTGTTGGGAGCCTCAGTCCTCAGCAACTGCTGGCTGCCTTGTTCCTTTCGCAGACGTGGTCTGCTCACTTTTTTCTCAACCTCCTGCCTTTCTGCTCCTTATTCCTGCTCTCTGTTGTGTGCTTCCCTTATCCTATTCTGTATTCCTTTCTTACCTACACTGTTCCTTCATGTGGCTAGTTATTTTTTTAAATATGGTTTCATTTCTCTGTGCAATCTCCAAAAGAACTTCCTCTAGATGCCTGAGCTGCTCTCTGCCTTCTGCGTCCCTTAATTCTTAACTTACAGCAGGCTAGAGAAGTTCTAGATTCTCTTTGAGACCTGGAGTTTCTTTGTCTTCTTGTTTGTTTTTGGTGGAACCAGGAATTGAACTCAGGCCCTTGCACTTGCCAGGGAAACACTTATTCCTCTGAGCCATCTCCTTGGCCCCAAAGACCTGGAGCTTCTTAAGGACAAGGAATGTGGTGTGTGTACCTTCACCTTGAATTTGCCTAACAGGAGTTTGCTGATTTAAGCACCCACATTGTGCCAGCTGCTTATTGGACTGCGAGCATTTGAACTGTGTTAAGAATCATAGACTTATTCCTTATGTAGACACAGACCAGAAGTTCTGGAACTTGAACATATATTCCATTCTAATGTTAAAGCTTTTTTAACAGGCCCAGTGTCTTGTGAATCAGAGGTCAAACTCTACCACTGAATTACCCAGACATCTTCCAGCCTGATTCCCACCCTGTCCTGCTTTATCTTGCCCTGTAGCCCTTTCTTCATTCGTCTCTCCCATCTTGTGGCAGGCGAGAGAGACCTTTTCATTAAACTCTGGTTCCCTTCATTTATCTAAGCTGCCCTTTCAGCCCTCTTAGCTAGTCTGTTTCTCTCAAGGGACTGACTGTATGTAACTCAGGCAGGTTGGAGAACTGATCGCTTCAGGGGAGCTCTGTCGACGGTAGGCGTGCTGATTCTTATTTAAGCAAAAGCAACCTGAACCAAGTCCCATTAAATTTCTACTTGTCCTCAGTTTTCATGGTTTGTGTTCACCGACTTTATATTTTTAATTATTTATATGTGTATTTCTGGAAATTTATAAGGAAATGAAGTTATTAAACAATATTTCACATTAGATTAGTGCCTGCCAGCTTTCAGAGGTATTTTCATGCTCTATCATTTGTGCGATCCCTGTGCCGGCAATAGAAAATAGATAGTATGAACTGAAGTGGTGTAGATTAAAAGATGTAGGCTCTGAGAAGCCTACATGCCTTTCTCCTTTCAAGTGGACAAGTATTCCCAAGTTCCCTGCTCCTCCATCTTCATCTTCGTCATTACTGAAGGAAAACTTAAGATTTCCCTGCATGCATATTCTTCATAACATTGCTGATTCCCCCAAAATGTAGATACTTAGCCCATGCTATGCTTTAGCACTGGAGTGAGCTTTGAACTCAATATTTGATTTTTGAGATATCTTAGAATACATCTCAGAAGGCTTTGCGCCTTAGGTCCTGTACATTTTTCTGTAGCCTGCTTCCCTCTCTCCATCCCTGCTTTGCTGTCTCCCTTTCTTCCTCCCATGAGTATTTTTACTCATCCATCAGTCCTGATGAATCCTGAGGTGGAACAGGCCCTGAGCTGTTTATGGGGCTGAAGCAGGGAGCACCTGATCATGTTCATTTTCTTTAGTGTAGTGTTGTAGTCTAGTGAGAAAGAAGGACAAGTGGCTAAAGAACAGAGAGAAACTAGTTCTTATGAAATGAAGCGGAAATAGGCAGTAAACCCACTACAGGTTCAGACCGATAGATGAGAGTGAGACATATTATTCTTGTGGATATCAAATATGAAAATCACCATCAGTGTGATCAACAGCAGTAGCGCTGCCACCACCACCACCACCACCACCATCACTGATGCCACCACCACCGATGCCACCACCACCATCGTCATGCAGTGATTATTATTCCTATTTATTTTTGCTCAGCGCCTGCTCTCATACATAGTAGAAGTGACCCCTGACTCTCCACGATACTCTGCAAATAACGCCGGGGCATGTCTTTGTCCATCTGGTTCGCCACCCTAGCAAGAAGAGCAGGACTCCATAAATACATATCTCTTGTAAACTCTGGAGGATTTATGTTGCTTAATGAATATTAAAACTAACTGTAGACACTTTCTCACCAACAGAGAATGGGATGGGGTGGGTGGGTAAGCTGTGGCTCCAGGGTAGAAATGTGAGTTGAGGAGTGTTGCTGATCTCTCCTGTCTAGGGAGTTTGCCCGTTGGAAGGTGAGGAACACAGCCATCGAGAGGAGAGATTTGGTCCGTCATCCAGTGCCCCTCATGCCAGAGTTTCAAAGAAGCATCCGTCTGCTCGGCAGGAGACCTACCACTCAGCAGTTCATCGACACCATCATCAAAAAGTACGGCACCCATCTCCTCATCTCTGCCACGTTGGGAGGTAGGTCCACAGCCATTGGGCCTTGGCCCTGTTATGACTTCCTGGAGTGGAAGGGAGAGGGGGTCACAGAGTTTCCTTAGCCTCCTTAGCTTTGGGCATCACTCCAAAGCATATCTTTCCAGAGAAGCTGCATTATGTTGGTTGCCATGGTCGTAGCTGAGTATCTTCTTCAATGGTGAGGGAAGTCCTGAGTTGAGAATTCAGTGAGTATTGTGGAAATACAGCTTGTACATGGAACTTGTTCCACTTATTAGAAATTCATACTGCAATAATTGTCTTGGTTCCCCTGGAATATGGTCTAACCTGGGGAAAATAAAGTTCAGATATTGTGTAGGGACTTGCTTTTGTTCATTTAAGTCTACTTTAGGGACTGTAACTTGAACGTATTATTTTACAAATTGGCTATTACTTGTTATCTCATATGGGCTTAGAATAGGTTAACTAGAAAGTAGGCTAATTGCTTTAACCTGCTCAGTGTTACCCATCCCTCCACAACAGGTCCAGTCTATCTTTGAGTGAAGAGAGGGAGCTAAATGAAAAGGATAATAGTGAGAAATGGTACCACTTACAGGTCTTGGCTGTGCAAGTCATAATCTCTTTGGCATCAGCTTTTTCCACAGCAATGAAGTACACTGAATGTTCAGAAAAACTGTGTGGTACAGCGCCATGCTGCCTGCTCTTAGAGATGCTATAGGTACAATTGCTCATGGCTCATGCAAGTTAAAAGACATTGATATCTTGTCAGAGACAAGGTGGACTGAAGTGACAGGTTAGTTCCATAGGAATTGCCTGGGTAGGGGGAGGTGGCATCATTTCTACGTTGAGCATGTGATACAGATTTTGGGAAAGACAAGTGCCTTGATAACATGAGGAAGGTAGGTAGAGATATTGATCGAGAAAATCCTTTGATTCTCAGAATAATATTAGCTGCGTGTTTGCTGCTTTTCTCCACTGAAACACAGTACTCTACTTGTAGCACTAAAGAGAAGAGACTGTTTGGGCTCACAGTGTGCAGAGGCTGAGTTGAGAGTTGGTGGTTGCAAGGCAGGGTGGCCTGAAAGAAAGCCAAGGAGGAGGAGAAACAGTTCAGATGTGGTGGGCAGGATGCAGAAAGTGATCAAGGATGGAGCCAGGGATATGGGCCCTTTCAGCCTGTGTACCCTAGTAACCCATCTCTGTCTGGGCTGTCCTCACCATGACCATTAACTCCCCAAAGCTCTACCGATGAGTGCATGAGAACTTGGGTGGACACAGCCCTAACAAGCTGATGCCTTGCGGATATTTACCTCACATTAACCATTCCATGCTTTTGTAGTCTTCAAAGCTTAAATTAAGTCAGATTATTGACATAGTATAAATAAAGTAGCCAGAAATTGGGGACAATATAGCTAATAAATGTCAAAGCTATAGTTTTAGAGTTTTATGGCTGCAAAGCTTGCATTTTTTTATTATTATTTGTTTACTTGTTTGTTTTGATATCAGGGATCAAACTCAGGATCTTGTGCTTTCCAGGCAAGCACTTATTGCACTGAGCTATCTCCCTGGCCCCTCTTGCATTATTCTTCTTCCATCCAATATGGATCATCTCTTTAAGCAGCTTGCTCCCTCAACACTCTACCCAACAAATCAGCAAATATTCATTATATGTTGCTAGATGATAAATTAAGTCAGACTTTCAGTGTAAGCTCATTAGTATAAATTTTGTACTGCCCCAAAATAATTTGGGTTAATTTCTATACTGACTATGACCTGCACTGTACTTTCTCCTCTGAATGTCTCCCACTCACTCATAGGAAAAAGAGGGAAGAAAGAATGAATGAAAGAAAGAAAGAAAACAGAAAGAAGAAAGAAAGAAAGAAAAAAAGAAAGAAAGAAAGAAAGAAAAAAAAGCAGTTGCTGCAACCAGTTCAATTCTTCCATTAAAATCTGTGCTCTCATTGAGTCTTTTGAAATCCCAAATAAGAGAGACTTTTCTTTCTCAGTGAAATATGTTTTTAATTTCTTCAAGTAGTAAATTATTCACAGGGTCTTGTTCTTCTCCTGTTTCTACAATACAACATTTTAAAATATGCAAAGCTTTGGATGGAAAGCCGATGTTGGACAGCAGGACTGGAGCCTTCCTTCAGCCCTCTCTGTTGCAAAGCGGAGAAAGGGCGGAGGACGAGCTTCCCTGCTGCCGAAACACCAGATACCAGAAGCTGCGTGAGCTCCTGTCGTGCCATCATCTCGTTCTTGCATTCAGAGAAAAGCATCTTTTTTTTTTTTAGAGATCCATCATGTTGAATGACATTTTTAATGTCAGCTTTGCACAAAGGTGCACACATAAACATTGGCTGGCCCTATTTTAGTGTAGTTATTTTTAGAAGATCTTCAATAGTTTTCCTTACTTGGTTGACTTTCAGAAAACTGACCCCACATGCTTTTATCATTTCAGATGATCACTATTTAGGTAAAAATATATATATATATATATTTTACAAACATTAGATTGAAGAGCATACTGCCAAACAGGCATTGAAATTTTATTATCACATTTTACTCCCTTATTCTTCCTAAGTGAACACTTGTTTTGAAAAGTCCTTATTTTTTGAGTATTATCATAGTTAAACTCCAATTAATGGAATTTTTGATAATGCTGTGCCTCAACATTGTGAATGTCAATTAAATGAGTGTTATAATTGTGATCATTTTGATATTTAGCTATGTAAATGTAAATAAAAGAAACTTCAATATATATAATGAAGTTAGTATTTTAGATTAGAACAAGAAAATACGCAGCTTTATTGGGCCATTTTATTGTTTCCTAGAGAAGCTATGACAGTGTCTCTCTACTGGTGTAGCCAAGGAAAAATACGTTAGGAGGGCCACCTTCTGCAGTGGGGGAAGAGGGGAGTAGGAGGTGGTGGTGAGCTGGGTGGGCGTGTTTTTTTTTTTTTTGATTCCTGGGTTTCCTGTGGATCCTCCTGCTTCTCAGGCACTGAGTGTCACATCAGCAGGAAGCTTAGTTCTCAGAGCCTCTGTTTCCTTCTTTATAAATAGTCATAGTGCTTCCTTAATGCATACTGCAAGGATCAAATAAAACAAGGCATCCAAAGTGCCTAGCACATTGGCACCTAACAGCTCTCATCACTGTCACCAGTATCATTAATCTTGCTTTGATTACTGTTACGTAGTGAAGCTAAGGAATTTGAGGAACCAGGAGTAAAGCCATATCCTTTGGCTCCCTAGGTCAGGGGGAGGCACTCAGAAATTTACATCCTGTGTGGACGTTTGATCCCTCTTATGTACAAAAAGGCCATAGGTGTTATTCTATATAGTGTTTTTCCTTACTGTACTTATTAAGAAGAAAGGCTTTCACAAACTCTTTGAGGTATGAAATAAGTTCATAAAGACATAATCCCAAAATGAAATACGTATCTTTGAACTGTCACAAATAGGAGTAAATGTACTCATTCGGCAATTTTGACAGAAAGGATTAGGAAGCTGAGGAGTAGAATTGGTGGGAAAATCGATGACTAGCATATTCTCATGACATTTCCAAATTTTAGGTGACATCTAGTAAATTTAAAAAAAAAAAAAGTAACCTGATTAATCTTGTCATGGAGGATGGTGAAGAAACAAATTGTGCATCGAGAATTGTACATTGGAAACCAACACTAGTAATTTTGGTTTGTCCTGCTCAATATCTGGGGCCAAAGGGAATACCTCAGTGGCTAGGTGTCTGTGGGATGCACATAAATAATCTTGCATACATATGAGGGAGTAAATGCCTGCCTGAGTAGAAAGATATGCTAATGTTTTCTGGTCTTGGAGCTGAGATAATGCATACCATCACAGGTGGATGTATGATATGCATGCATGTGTATGTGGAAGCTTTTAGGTGTATTTGAGTGTCTGTGTAATGGACAGATTGGTTTTAAGTGAGGACTCTTATTTTGTGCTATGTGCATATGTTTGTCTGTCTATTCACTTTTCCCCCCACACAGAGTTTTGGGAAATCTTCCCTTGGCTGAAAGGAAAGCTCAAAATAAATCCATAGGGCCTCAGAGTGACAGGACAAGGGTAACCTCAGGTCTAAAATGCTGGCACCTCGAGCCCCCATTTGAGACTCAGAGGTAAAAGGATCAGCTTGCACCTCTTTCCCCATCTTTTGTGTGTCTGAGGCCTGTTTTGTTCCCCTCTGAGTGAAAAGAACGGGAAGATGAAGGGAAGACGTGGGGTGAGCATGCATTTTGCAGCAATGCCCAAGTGGAAAAGCAACTCAAGACAGAACATTCTCTTAATAAACACAAAATTAAGTCTTAATAATGCAGCAAGAAGTCCGTTAACCCCTCTTGATCAAAGGTTTGCTTCTGCTAGCTCTCATTCCAGAGGGAACAGGGCTCATTTCACCTTCTGGTTCACAGGCCCTAAGAGAGCCTGAGTTGATGCTTGGAATATTTATTTCCTCTGCCTCATGGCTCAAACTTTTAGCATAGTCACTTAATCATTTACTTTTCCATGTATATTTCAGTACATCTATCCTTTCTGTCTTCTATGCATGCATCCATCCATCCAACCATCCATTCACCAAATGATAACAACATCTTCATTTCATCAGATACTCGAAGAAGCATTGGCAACATTAGAAAGATAAACTTCACTCTTTTCTTCACCCTTCCAACATTTGTTTCTGGAACTCAAAGGGTAATGGGATAGGGTGCCATTTCTAAGTCAGATCTGTTTTGAGGGGTATGGAGTCCGAAGGACAGAGCATCATATCCTGTTGCAATGTGGTAGAGGTTTTGCGTGAAAACCCACAGTGTCTTGCTTATGCTCAAGTCAAGCCTATGAAGGTGAAGCCTGGCAATGAACTTGGATGGTAATGGACTTTCCTTCTGGCAGCTTTCAGTCTTGTTGATGAGTCAGATATATCAGTCAATAAACATGATACCTCTAGAACACTGCTGTGTTTATTTATTCCTCTGTAGGCCTGGATCATTTAGGTGGCACATATTATATGCTCGTGTTGAACTCCATGGACAATGACAAGGGAGTTACAAAAGCCTCCAGAATACTCCTTTACCTCACAATGCTTAATGCAAGAGACAGAATCAAAAATCAGCAGAAAATGTCAGGTGGTACATTAGAAAGTAAAAGTAACAATAGGCACCCATGGTAAGAGTTATTAACTGAATTCAAGTAAGGCTATAGGACAGAAGGAACAGCTCTTAGAGGATGGTCTATCTTAGGTAGGCACAGAGGGTTGTGTAATAGCAAGAAGAAAAATAGAGGAGCAGAGTCCCAAGAGTGAGAGACTTTGTGGTCTATTGGTAAAAGCTAGAGCACATTGAGAGAGCAGTGAGAGATAACACCTAGAGAGACTTTGTGGTCCTCATTATCCTCAAAGATGTGGATAGCCTTTCTCTGATCTACATACCATTCTGAAATGCCTTTCTCTTTACTGTCCATCTGATATGCTGAAAAAATGTTCTTATACCCTTCTCCTCCAACCAAGATTGGGAATAGAAGCAGAAGCAAAATGTATGTATTAGGTGTGGCATAACAAATATTTTTTGCAGACATTTTTGGAATGGACAAAAAAAGGGGGAAATCAATCTACTAACATATATTAATTATAATATATTTTATTCAACATAATATACTAAAAATATTATCATTTCAATATGCAAACAATAGAATAGACTATTAATGAGAGATGTTATATCTTTATACTAAATCTTTTTTTTTTTTTTTTGAGGAAAAGTCTTGCTATGTAGTTCAAGTCATCCTTGAACTGATTGTGCAGCCCAGGCTGACCTTGAGTTTGTGGTGATATTCCTGCCTCAGCCTCCTGAGTGCTCTGCCACCATGTCTGGCATACTAAACCTGGATGTGCAGTTACATCTCTGTGTCTTGCTCATTTGTCACCCGAGTGCTTACCAAGGTACCCAGTGCGTAAGAAATGTTCATTGCTTCCTTGTTGGTTGGAATACCATGAACGAAGAAGGGAACAGCAAAGGACAGGCTCTGTTTTTCTTTGAGGGTAAGCACATAGCTGGAGAGGGCTCAGTAGATACTTGATGCTGGAGGAGGTTTGGAGAAGTGTATGAGGTATTCTGGGAGCAAAGGAGGGGCTGTTAAGAGAAAATGACATTAAAATTCTCCATAATGCCCTATAGGATTAAAAAATAAATCAGATATCTAGGGGAAGGATAGGATGGGACTCTTTCTGAGAACTGTACTTTTTGCTATTCAACTCCAAAAGTCATCAGCGTTCTACAGAGATCCCTATTGCCCTAGGAACTAGGCTTGGGGTCTTTGTGTCTCAAGAAGCTCTCAGGATTTTTGTTCTCTAAATTTTTATTCTACTGAATTAATTACATTGAAGGATAAACATCATTGGCAATTATCAAACAGTGATAGCTAACACTTCTATAATGTTGACTAGGTACGAGGAAGGGTTATAGTATTTTATGTCATCAATTTAATTCTTATGACATCTTTGAGAAAGTGTATTACTATCCCCAATTTACACATAAAAAAAATTGAAGCACAGAGTTATTACCTCAACTAGTTTAGGTCAAAGCAGACTTGCTCCCCTCATCTGTGCCTGTAGATATGACTGAGAAGCATTTTCCTTTTTCCTTTTCTCCCTTCTCTCTTTCCACCTTTTTCAGAACTGAACCCAAGGATTCATGTATACTAAGCAGTCTTTACCATTGAAATATACCCCTGTTCTCATAATAATAAATGTGCAAATAGCGCACTGAAGCAGAATTCTTCCATAGACTTTACATATATCAATTCAGTTATTCTCCTTAAAAATTCTATAGGATTAGGTACTTTTTTCTCCTCCACTATAGCTAATGAATAAACTGAGGAACAAAAGGTTAAAAATCATGTGTGTGTTCACAGGCCCAGCACAGAGTGAAGGCAGGAGAGTAGTGATCAAGTATTTTTTAAATTTTAATTTTTGTATCTTTTTTAGATAAAATTTCACTATGCTATTCAGACTTCCCTTGAACTTACTTTGTATCCCAGGCTGATTTTGAACTCACAGTAATGCTTCTGCCTCAGCTTCCCAAGTGCTGAGATTATAGGTATGTGCCACCAAATCTGGCTAAGAATTTTTAAATTTATTTTTATTAGCACATGTTTGCAGTACATTATGATCATGTTGATCATGGGGATTTGTGCAGATACACAACACATCTTTATTTATTCTTTGTCTCTCTCCTCTGCCCCTTCTCCTTCTCTTCTTCCTCTGCTCATTGATAAAAGCTCTATTTCCAGTATTTTTCTATTAAGTGTTTTTCATCAGCACATCTAGAGGTTCCTTTTTAAGGAAGATATTTTGTTATCCAAAGCAAAACTCAACATACCTAAATAGTGTTAGTGGTCTATGTTTGCCTTTCCAAAGAAAATGTCATGAAGGAAAATCTCTAAATTTGTACTGTATCTTCATATTTCTCTATCTATCTGTCTATCTGTCTATCTGTCTATCTATCTATCTATCTATCTATCTATCTATCTATCTATCTATCTATCTATCTATCATCTATCTGTATCCATCTATCTGTATTCCTTCCACACAGTTACCTATCCAAATTTTCTTCCTATGCTTTGTGACCATCCTTCACCCTCACACCCTAACTGGTAACTCTTCTCTGTTGTGGTCTCAGAAGCATAGTAATGATATTTGAAAAAAAAACTTAGAAATATATGATCAAGTGAAAAAATGCTTGAATTAACTATTTAGTCAATATTCACTGCATGCCAACCACTGTGCTTTGTGCAAGGGCCAAACCCATGGTTAATGGTTTTATTTACTTACTTTTCTTTCATTTTATGTGTTCGGTACAAGGTCTCACTATGCAGGTCAGACTTGCAGTGATCCTCTTGTTTTTAGCTGCCCACCCTCAGTGCAGGGATTGCAGGCATATGTCACCACATCCGGACTTGGTCATGTCTTAGAGTGCCTGGGGGTGGGGTTGGAGAGGCATGAAGCACCAGGGATCAAACCCTGGTCCCTGCACATGCTAAAGTAGGCCCTTAATCTGCTGAGGTATCTTTCTGGCCTCCATGGTTAATATTGATAGCCCATACCTTGACAGAGCTAAAATTTTGTTTTTACCTCCCTACATAAACATAGTTTTCTCTAGCTTTTTGTGTCCCTGAATTTCTACATCCTCATTATCTACCTGTCTACCCATCTACTTGTCTGTCTAGAAGAGTAGAGAAGAGGAAAAAGAAGAACTGAATTATGATGAGGAAACTGAAAAAATGGAGAAAATAATGTCTGTGTTAAATGCATCATTTTACAGAAAAGTCCAGACTTTCTTTAGAAGAGGGCAAGTGGGCTTTGTTATAATGGGAAGCTGGGGACCCTCATGGAGTAGTTTGGCCAGAGCTAGGGTCAGTGTAAGAACTTTTCAGTGTTCCTGGCCCTAACAGAGTTTGACATTTGCAATCACCTCTGGTCAGTGTCTCTTTCACTGTGGCATTGATTTTGAGGCAGAAGACAAATCGGGACAACTTCAATTGGAGATCCAAGACTCTTTCCATCTCCCATATCTTGGTACCTCTGTCTCACGTCAAGACTCAGTAAGTGTTCCTAATCTTCTTTCTTTTCCCATGCAGGAGAGGAGGCTTTGACCATGTATATGGACAAAAGTCACCTCGACAGGAAGTCAGGGAATGCCACGCAAAGTGTGGAAGCTCTGCACCAGCTTGCATCATCGTACTTTGTGGACCGTGATGGCACCATGAGGAGGCTCCATGAGATCCAGATATCAACGGGAGCAATCAAGGTAGCAATTGTGTGAGCAAGGGTGGATTGGGTTCCAGGTTGCCAAGTCAACAACACTGCAGAGCAGACATTCTAAAGGCAGATAGGCAGATACAGCTCCTGGCTTTATGCACGTGTAACTCAAGGTGATCTCTACCACCTGACTGACAGATGTTGTCATCTGTGCAGAAACACCGTGAGCATTGTTGTTGGGCTGGTCACATGTACTGGTTCACTGGAGCACACTGGTTATGGTCAAGGCACAATTTTCATTAGTCCTTTCATTAACCTCTAAATAGCTGTTCTGTGTGGATGACTCCAATTCCCTTCGTAGCTGAAGAACATGAGGCTTTGAATGGGTAAATGATTTTCCCAAGAATGAATTGCTAGTGATGCCTAGATAAGTCATTTTCAAACACTTAATTTTTCTTTTCTTTTTTTGCTCATCCTGTTTTACCATGTTGCATCGAGCAACTCTGGACTTTGCTGTTTGGAAATCAGAGCCCTGCTGTTGTAGCTTTCTGTTTAGGGTAACACAGCTAGAGAATAACTTAACAATGACTAGAGCTCCATATCCAAGGTGAGAATCACCAAACACTTTCTATAAAGTGCCAGATAATAAATGGTCTAACCTTTGTTACCCACTGACCACTGTTATCATTACTTGACTCCACTCTACAGAACAGAATCATTATGAGCACAAACGGACATGGTTGTATTCTAATAAAACTTTATTTAAAGAACAGGTGACGGTACATTGTTGTTTGATGAAGCATGTTTGTCTGTACTGCCACTGCTCAACAAAACCTTCTAAGATGAAATAAACACCCATATCTGTGCAGACTAAGATAGCTTGTATTCACTTGGGATTATAGAACTCTTGATCGAACTGGCTGCTGAGAAAGTAAATTTTTGAGTTTATTTGATTAATTTAAAGTTCAATAGTCCTGGTGGATAGAGTAGCTCTCGACCTTCAATTTATTGCTTTAGAGCACAGGGACTTTAAAAAGACTTCATTTAAAATATCGTAAGTTCAGTAGCTACCTCTATAAGGAGAACGTCGGAGGACATTCTTAAAATAAGGAATTCTTCCTCTTGAGAGGCTCAGTGTGGATTTTTTCCATCTCAAGTTTCCTTAAACTAGATTACATCTTCATTTTGCCTCTCAGCATTCTGAATAAAATGAAGGCCTATTCTTACTTTAAGACTCCCCAAGATGTCTTTAGGGAAAATGAACATGAGGAAGGTCAAGGGAGACACAGGCGAGTGAGTCAGAAATCAGTCACAAGAGGAGAAATGTGTGGGAGGGAGCAAGAGAGTTACTTGCAGAGTAAGAAACAGACAGATAAATCAGACTGACAAACAAAGGACCAACTCATCCTAGGAGAATCGCCTATGTTGGGGGGATTATGTTGTTAGGGAGCTCCATGTCTAGACGTGGAGCTTTACAAAGCTATCAGAGTCAGGGAGCAGTAAAAGCCTTGTTTTCATTATCACCAAATTGTTCTCTCCCCACTGGATGGGATGTGGAATTGAGATATTGAGGCTCTGTCAGAAGGTAATCCTCCTTTGTGTGTCATGATGGTATACTCTGCTGCTTTAGGAGGAATTTCTGAGACAAATTGAGCAGAGGCCTCCCTACCCTAGCTGTCTACATAGCAGTGCTGCCTCTCACACTCGGTGCAGACCTCAGATTTTTCTTTACATTTCTTTCCACTGTCTGAAGACCCAACAGGCTACGGTTTCCCTTCCAGCCCAACGTATTGACAGCCAGCTACTGGTGCGTGTGAGAAGTTTCACCCATTTCCCTTTCTGCTCTGTCTGGAATCTTCAGTAAGATGAATCAGTGGTTTTAACTTTCACTCAGTAATAACCTGTTTTAATCCCATACCAAAAACAAACGAACAAAAAACACTAACATGACCTGTAAAACATAATAAAATAAAACCTGATTCCTCACAATGTATTTATCATACACCACGTTTTGAATGAATGAAAATGTGACTGTACCTCGCTGAGCGAATGCGACCATGTCTTGCATTTGCTATACTGGGAATGTGAGGCTCAGAAAGGGAAAACTACCAGCCCAAGACTTACATGGAGAAACAAGCAGAGGAGAGATGTGGAGCCACTATCCAACCTTGGTTTCTTGCTTTGGATGTTGATGCTTTCTGGGGGGTACAGCAACCAAACACTGCCAAGTCACAGGAAGCAAAATGCTAAAGAGGCCTCTTTTTACTAAAGCACTGTTATCTTGTGGATATTTTATGAATAACCACTCTCCTGTGATCAGTTACCTCAGGTTTTAGAAGACTGCGGTGTCACTCAGGTTTGTTGCTGAAATTTCTTTTGGAAAATGGAAATAACATTATTGTTCTTGCCTGATAATAATGCGTATGTACTCGTTGCAGCTTATGGAGGCATTGGCACCCTGTAGCCTCTTCTTGAGTACTTGCCTTGTTCCAGGCACTTGGGCTCATCACATCTGTTTCATGACTGTCCTCAAAGACACTTGCTAGTTTGAGTTTGCTAAAACTTAAAAAATTAGGTAGCTCCTTTGTGTTATACAGTAATTAAATGTCCTGACTGTGTCTCAGGATTGAATTTTCTGCTTGCCGAGCTCCTACTTTTGAAATTTATGATAATGCACCAATTTGTTATTTCTCAGAAAATTTGCGGAGACCATGTGGAATAAGAACCTGAGACAGGCAGCAGGCAGGTGGTTGTAGTCTAACCAAGTTGCTGTCCTGTCTGTTTTTTTTATTTTATTTTAATATTTAAGCATTGCCTCAGACATAGGTGGAGTGTTCAGGAAGCAGCCATGTACTCAGACAAAAGACAGCTCTCCGCAAAGGCATAATTCTTCAGGGACTGCCCTGGACCAGCACACCTGTCTCACACTTGTCTCACACTTGTCTCATCTGATGCCCACTCCAGGTCACAGAGACACGCACAGGACCTCTGGGCTGTAACAGCTATGACAATCTGGACTCTGTGAGCTCTGTCCTTCTGCAAAGCACGGAGAGCAAATTGCACCTTCAAGGTAGGAAACTGGAGGGGCAGGATGGGCCCGGGCAGGGATGTAGCATGGATGGTTGTGGGGTGCAGAGGCTGGCAAGGGGCTCTGCTGGGAGAACAGAGGAGATGAAGAACAGAAAACTGTAGATATGGAATTAGACATCGACGATAGGATGTTGTGTGAATTTTACCCATACAGGACACTGAGTTCATGGTTATTAATTAGTTTTCGGATAGGAAGCATGAAAAGGTTGGCTTATCTGATCATTTTGATGAAAATGTCTAAACAATATTATTTATAGATGCCCTAGACATAATACATATTAAAGTTTCATAGCGTATCATCTGAATTTTCTACACTAGTGTTTTTGATTTCCAGTGTGTTTTGACAGATGTTATTTGATCCTAAGAAATACAGAACACTTTATAGAATGTTTTTATTCTCTGTGACTTCTCTTTCCCTTATTTGTTCATCATGTATCATCTCAAATTTACATACACATACAGGCACATACTTTAAGAGGAGTTTACAAGTGCTAATGCTCACGACTGGCCAAGAGTCGCAATGGCATTCTCAGCTATAAATAGTAAGAATAAAGCCATCATAAGGATTAATTTTGGGATGGGGAGATAGCTCAGTAGAACTAGCGCTTGTCTGGCAAGTGCAAGGTCCTGCCAGAAGAAAAAACAAAAGGATTAATTGGTTGATATTTATAAATGATTATATTTATTTGTTCACTGGTACATGCCAAAACCATGTTTGTTGCTCCAGTTGTATTTATTACCTTAAGGAACAGCAATTTACCCCTTTTTAAATTTACATCATAAAAGACAGGAGAAGACCAGAGTAAACAACCAAGAATTTGGGGACAAATAATATTGCTCTAAGAAAGATGACTTATTTAAAAGCAAAACCAAAGAAAAATGAAACACTGTAAAGGAGAGATCTCAGGGTTCTGCAGGAAGATCAAGTGATTTATGTCGCATTCATCCAACATACGAAGCATGTCGTGAAATGCTATTGATAAACAATTTCCTAGAATAAAAGAAAATGTTTTGGTATTAACAAGTGTGAGGTTTGTCATTGATTGCATGGTGTGATCTGCACAACAAAAATAGATGGAGAAGTCAGAACAGTGCTTCAGGGAAATAGCCCAAGAAGTTAAAAGAGGTTACCTCTGCCCAGTTAGGCTACACATCCTTTATTTTCGGCTTCTAGTTCTTTTTCTATCTTTTCCAAATGATTATGTCTTAACTTTGTAGTCAGATAAAAATGACATGCTTTAAGTTTAAGCAGACTAAAAATGTGACCTTCCTGCAAGGTATATGATAAAGGTGATTCTGAACATAGTGGGAGGAAGCTGGGTTGGAATTGGCAGGTGGAGCAAAGCAGAGACTAACATGACTTTTCTACTCTGGTTCCTTGGCAACCCTTTTATTCATGCATCTGCTATAGAAGACGACTGTAAAACATTGCTAGGAGTGTTAGATAGGGTCATGAGGCAGCCCTGAATGAGAATCTCTCAGGAAAATTCAGCCCAAGGTAGTGGTTGAGAGTGAAAAACAGATAACATAACAGAACCTCAAATGCCATGCATTAAAAAAAAAAAAATTCTTCTCTTTATGTAAAGGGTAGGCAGAGTGGTTTGCTAATAGTGGTAAGCAAGTGAATAAAGATGCAAATCCATCTTGGGTTTCCCAGGATTTTGAAGGAGGTGCCTCATGTGTTTCCTGGAGCCACTTGGTGAAAGGTGAACCAGTGCTGGAAAGCAGGTTGTGTCGCACCTGTGGTGTCTACTGCCTGACTACAGAGCTGAGGGCAAGAGTACTTAGGAGCTATACTTGGAGTGTACTTGGTCGGATTGGGGACCTTAATGCCAAGGGACTTGTGCAGATTTTAAGACAAGTTAGAGGCTTACATTCTCTGAAGACACTGAAGATCTATAGTGTCTTAGTTACTCTTGTCTCGTTGCTGGGACAAATACCCAACACCCAAAGTGAGGGAAGGAAAGGTTTATTTAGCTCACAGTTACTGCGGGTTTCAGTCCATACTCGGCTGGCTCCAAGGCAGAAGGGCACATGGCAGAGAGCAGCAGTTCATGGTGGCCGAACAGCAACAACAACAATAACAAAGAGCAATGGAAAAAGAAGAAAGTCTGTCTCTGTCTGTTATAGAACATTCAGGCCCTCTGCCCCAGGCTGGAGGAAGTACTCACACTCATAATCCCAGCAGTACTAAAACCCATAATCTCAGCCTTGGATCACACATAATCCCAGTGGCTCATGAGTTAATCACAAACTCTAGAAGTCCCCACCCCATGACAACTTGAGGCTTTGCGGGGACAGCTAGACACAAACTATAACGTGTAGATTCTTTGCCTTTGCACTTCATGTCTGCTCCTTCTAAATGTATTTCATGTTCCGTATTACATATTGAATCTCTTCCCTCCAAATGCATCTATCCTTTCTCAGATTCAGGTCTGCCATTTCTTGCTTGACTGCAAACATGCTATTCATGAAAAGGTGACAGCTCTTTCCTGCTCCTTTACATTGGTCAGAACTCACTTGGACGGCTGAGTCCAGGTTTGAGCATCACACCTTAACATGGAAGTGGAGAACTTCCTGTGGTTCAGAAGGGCACTGTCCAGTGACAAGGAGCAAGACAGTCAGCTTCCAATACCAAAGGCTCCTCTGCAGCTACCTGAAAGGCTTTCTGGGAGAAAGGAAGTTAGCTTCATTAATATGGGTATAATGAGCCAAGCTCAATATACTGGGAGGGGAGTTACAAGAATTTCAGCTTTTACTTCAGTGTAAAATGGGCCTTTTTCTCTTCCTTCATTTATTTCTTTCTTTTTCTTTTCTTTTCTTTCATTCTTTCATTCTTTTTTTTTTTTTTTTTTTTTTTTTTGCAGTGGTGGGAATTGAACTCAGGTCCTTCCACATGGCAGGGAAATACTCTATGCCTGAGTCACATCTCTAGCTGTAGAACAGACCTTTGTAGTGCATATTCATGCTCTAACCTGGAATGACCTGCTGAAGGATGCAGTATTTCTCTTTTGTCTGAGAATTATAAGTAGATAGTGTTTGGTAGGGATGTTATAGAGATTACTTCAGCATTATTCAGTTGGGCTGAGTAATTGAAATAAATGGTCTTAAATTCTTTCCCATGCTGATTCTAGGACTTTATAAAAATGATGAATCATCAGGTCTTCGTTGAGACAATTTGCCAAATCCAATAGCAGATCCTGGGTGCATGAGCACAGATGAGTTGAATTCAACAAATATCTTTTAGGAATCCATCTTAGTAATAAGATAGGCAAAATGAAAAGTGGTGAACAAGACAGAGCAGGTTTGTGCCCCAAGGAAATATGCACTCTATTCTGGAGAAGATGGGATTGAAACAAACAATAAATGTAATGAATTTTAAAACTGAAAATATATGAGGGTCATAGGGTACCAGATTGAATGAGGATTTAACTTACTAGGGAGTTAAGAAAGTTTCCTACAGTGAAGGATATTCTGGTTGAATAAAAAGATGGGGCATAGATACAGACGCTGCCAGAAGAGTCCTTATGAAAGGGCATTTGAGGAAATTAGTCTTATGAGATTAAAACAGAGGACTCAGTGGTAAAAAAAAAAAAAAAAAAAAAAAAAAAAGATAATCCTTCAAATCCTGTGATGCCTCTGCAGCACAGTGAGCTGAGCATTAATTTCGGGGCTATGGACATCATGGAAGTGTTTTAAAGAGCAAGTTGCCCTAGGGCAATATTTTGGAGGATCCATTACAGGCTGGGTGCAGTGAGGAGGCTGTTGAGGTCTCAGGATGAAATGCCAGGGATTTAAACCACAAAGCTGGCAGTCGAAGTGCAAAGAAAGAGACCCATTCTAGAGAAGTTTGGGAAGGACACTGACTTGGATGAAATAAAAAGACCATGATGAATTTAGAGAATGTGATGTAGGGATGTAACAAAGGAAAAGCAGGTGAACATGTTTAATGGTTGATACGCTGTGCCAACTGGAAAAGTGTAGAGCAGTTGTACATCTGGCGTGTAGAGGACAGGCCTTTACTGCTCTAGGATGTAGTTCATCGTGTCAATTGGAAAAGTTTAGGAGGTTCACTAAGTGGCTCAGCAGGGAGCCAGGGTCCTCGCTTCATAAGCATGATCAGACTGTGGGAGGTGAGGGTACAGGGGTGGCAGGAGTCCTGCACCCACTGGGGCGAGGAGCCTGCACACAGTACGAGAAGGGAGAAGGGGCTTGTGCTCCCTCTTTTGTGCTCTTGTTGATTTTGCTGCCTTGAAGTATTGTCCCTGTGCCATGCCACCCTGCATTGAAGCCAGCTGATTATGGACTGAAACCTCCAACAAACTGCGAGCTAAAAAAGCACCTTCTGTTCCTCACATTTGGTGTTGATCATTCTGTCTCAGGAATGAGAGAAAAGTAACTTAACATCTGTGATTCAGTGTCATATTAATATAGACGGTGAGATAGGAAATGTAGGAAGTAACAAAGGGGAGTAATTCATTCCATTTCTTTAGGTGAAAATGTCATAGAAAAAGGATATCCAAGAAGCAATGGTATTGTTCTAGTGAAAGACATAACAAATACACTTCTTATATGTAATTTGGGAGAATATTCAATGACTTTCAAGGGTTGATATTTATTCAGTCAGAGGTAAAAACTCTAAAAATCTAAACTTTGAACTATATTAAAATTTATTTTTTTATCAAAATAAATTATTAATAGATTGAAAATGGAAGCCACACATCAGAAGAAAATATTTGTAATGTGAATGTGTGACAAAGAACTATTCTATAACATCTTTAATGAATCACGACAAATAAGACAAAACTAACCAGTCTGGTTAAAATAAAAGTAGATAAACGACATGAACAGGCAGTTTACAAACAAGAATATTAAAATGACAAATAAACATCTGAGATAGTACTCAGCTTTTCTAGGTGGCATAAAAATATAAAGCAACTACAGTCTAATATGGTAGCATAGTAATCAGTATGGAAAATACAAAAGACTCATAATATTAAGGAGTTACAATGTGAGCAGTAGGAACTTGTACACCTCCTGTATGGAAGCAGAAATTAGTTATGATCTTGGCCATGTTATCAAAAACGTCTTTGCCTTATAGCCCAGCTGCTCCAAATTCTGAAGGTAAGCAAACAGAAATGTATCCATGTTCAGGAAATAAAACATGAATTTTCATTTTAACTTATTCAAAACAGTCCAAACTAGAAACCCTCAAAATGTCTTCCCACCAATAAGAATGGACACATTGTCATCCCTTCACACTTCAAGTGGCCAAGCAGAATAACAAATAAATACTCTTTCTTTTTGTTTTCGTCTTTTATTTTTTTAATTTTTAAAAAAAAAATTATTGAAGTACAAATAGCAGTGAGACAGTTTCAAGACAAGTTAACAAGACAGATTCAATAAATTAATGCATTGCAAGCTGTTTTCATAATGTTTTGGTATCATACAAGGTGCATACATGATATTATACTTATAGACATTATTATAGCAGATGTCTCTTATCAGTAAATTAAGAGAGGGTAGCTGTTTACTTATCTTATGTTTTTATACCTGAATTATATCACAGATTCAATAATTAATACTTTCTATCTTGTTATTTTCCTCATGGAACAACATGGAAGAATCTCACAAGAAATGTGAAACAAAGTAAAGGAAGTCAGACACAAAAAGAGCTCATGCTTGGGCAGGAGAGATAGCTCAGCAGACTAAAGTGCCTGCTTAGCCAAGCTTAGGCAAGATCAGGGACCGTGCTTCAATCCCTGGCACCACATACTACACCAGTCCTGCACATAGGCAGGCTGAGTTGGTCACAGAGTCGGGGTGTGGTGGTGCACACCTGTAACCCCAGCACTGGGGAGGATGAAAACAGAAGGATCACGATGAATCTGAGATGTATGAGAGACCCTGTAACAACCAAATAGATTCTAAAAAAAGAGCATCTGCTGTACAGTTCAGTGCCCATACAGTTCAGAAATTGTAAATAAGAACTAATAATCACAGTTCAGAAGTTCCAGAGTGTTCATTTTGGGAGAGATTAATGGGGAAGAGACTAAAGGAGGAAGAGAGACCGGCCTGAGGGCTTTGGGCCATTCTGTTTCTAGTCTTAGAAGCTGTCTGTGGATGTGTTTATGTTGCAGATTCAGAGAGGACACATAAAATTTGTATATCTGCATTTCTGGGCAGGTAGAATATTTGGTTAAACACTTATTTAATAATATTCTGTGTCGTGACATCCTCTGAAGTGGGAAGACATGATAAAGAGGAAAAGTGAGGAAGAGGCAGGAAAGCGAGCGCAGCCCGGCCACCGGGCACGTGGCACTGACTGGGGCTAGTACGCACACGTAGGAACAGACGCTATGTGTTCAGTGCTTCCCTGAGAGAGAAAAACAGGACCTAATTATTTTTATCAGCTTGGCATTCACTTGTTTATGTTTTTTTATTTTCACTTTATGTGAATACGTATGTGTACATGTGTGTTTTCATTTAATACATCTTAAATTTTCACATGATTTCAAGAAGAAGGCATAGATAACTTCTCTGTTTTCCACGTGAAGACACTGGGTGTTAGACAAAGTATTCAACATAGGATTGAGCTGAAATAACTTAGATCCTAGTCCTTAGAGCTTCTCCTTCTCAAAATGCTGCTGCTGTCTTGTCCTCTGCTCCTCTTCGCATTCCTTTTAATGATGCCAGGAGAGGAGTTTTGCAGAGGTTTATTTTGGTAGACTGAGGTTGTTATGAAAGGCACCCTAGTGACCTTCACCCTGTGGTTCCACACAAAATGCTCATTGAAATGGCAAAACTAGGGCAAAATAGAAAATTAAAAAAGGAAAAAGATTGAGAAGATTACCGATGAGAAAGGACCATGAACATGATCACAGGCTATTAGTAGTCATAGCAGCAACAGCTGAACTAGTGGTAATAACACTAATGGCATAATGATAACTTCTTAGTTTTCTACTCTCTCCATGAAGCCCATTGTGTGTTTCACCGACATTGTCATGTAATTGAATCTAGTATCCATCTGGTGAAGTATACAGAGAGCAGAGCTCTGCTTCAATAGTTCACTGATGTGCAAAAGGATGCAGTGAGCATAATTTTCTGAAATCAACAAATATCTGGAGATTTTTTTCATACATTAGCTCTTTTATTTAGCCATATTAATGGAACATCAACTATTTCTTCAGGAAAGGGACAGAGAACAGTGAAGAAGCCAATTCCATCATTTTGGAGTTCATATTTAGTATTTTGCTCTAATAGGAGCAGATACTTGATAAGTAAACAAAGAAACATTTTATTTGCACACAGAAACACAGTGAAGGAACAGAGCATGTAGAAATCTATAGTGCGTGTTAAAAATTCAGATTAGATTTTACTTTTGATCAAAGAAGTCATTGGAAATTTGGACAAAGAAATAACTTATCCTGACTAACATTTTAAATGGTTCACCATGGCTGTTGAGTAGAAGACAACTTCCAAGGACCTTAGAAGGCTACTGTGGTTATTGAGGTGAGTGAAACTGTGGCTGAGAGCATGAGAGCTACAATGAAGGAGGCTAGAGAGATTAAATGGATGAACACTGTTATCCAAGACAATACAGACATCATTGAAATACTCGTGAAACAGAGAAGTCAAGGCTGACCTGAAGGTTTGATCTAAGCCATTGCAATGGTGGAATGACCATGTAATTGATATGGTGAGACTCTGAGAAGAGCTGGCTTGGTTGGCGTATGACAAAGCGAAACATGAGAAGCCTATTAAGAATCCAAATGTACAAGTCAAGTGGGTGTTTGGAATGCGTGAAGAGAGAACTGGAAACATCAATCAGCATACAAATACTATTTAATGATATTGAATTGACAAGGTTACCTTGAGAGAGAGTCTAGATAGAAAAAATTAAGGAACACAGTTATTGAGCCACAAATAACTTAGTGCAGAAAGGTTAGGAAGAAGGTAGTATAATGAGCCGCAAGAAACAGAAGCTCAGAAGCGACTTAGGAAGAGTCCAGAAGCTGTAGTATTCTGGATATCAGGGAGAGAATGTGGGCCACTGCACCAAATGCCAGAGACAGAGTAATTCACGTGAGGAATGAGAACTGAGTATTGGGAAACAGGTAAGTCACTGGTGACCTTAACAAACGATGTGCTAGGGCCAACCAGATAGCTCAGTGGATTAAAATGCCTCTTAGGCAGACGCAGGGCCCTGGGGCTCAATCCTTGGCCAGCCTGCCGTGCTGGCCCCACCCTTGAAGCACACTGAGACACAGTGACTGAGATGGACATGATGGTGCACACATGTAATCCCAGTGAGTGGGAGGCTAAAAAAACAGGAAGGATCACTACAAGTCTGATCTGTGTAGTGAGACCTTGTAGACCCTGTACTAAACACATAGAAAATAAACAAATAAATAAGAGATGTTCTAATGCTGTAATGAGGTGATATCTTGAATAGAATGAAGGAACTCAAAAGCACTGTTCAGAGGTATATTATACCTAAAGTCATAATTGCATTAGATGATGTAGAATGAAGTGACTTATTGTCTACATTTCAAGCACAGAAATTAAATTCTAGATGACTGGGAATTATTCTGTAGTGAAGAAAAACTGACACTTTGAGCAAAAGGGGTGATTTTAGGACCAATTAGAGCCATTTGCCTTAGTTAGAAGATAGAAAAAAAGGAGAAAAGATTGATCTAAGTTGTTATAATTCATAGGTGAGATAATGGGTACATATTGTTGAACTTCATTATTTTTATTTTGAACTTCTTGATTAAGTATTATAAATAGAAGTTTCGTGACTTCTCAGATTTTAGCGTCTCTGAAATCCAAACACTTCTTATAATGTATAATGTATCATAGAAGGTATTATTTTCTAATTGCACAGAAATAATGGTATGCTTTAATATGAATGGCCCTTTCAGATTCAATGTCGTACATTATTTTTCATAGTGAAAAATTGTTGACCTATCACATGTATAGAAGAAAAGATGGATTAGAAGAGAGTGAATATGATCCTAAAGTAGGCAGTTCCCTCCGTAAGATGAGGTGCTTACTGCCCTCTGCGGACCCTCAACCAGGTCAGCAGAGTGTTGTTTGTTGTGAGAGCCCCTTTCTTATTTTCACATTCAAATGCTCCAATTCTTCAATTGGTCTCAAGTGATTCTTCCCCTTTTTTCTCTTCCCCTTCTCTCTAACATATTCTTTTGTTTTCCTGCAGCCCTGTTTGAACCCTCAGTTCATTCCAGAGTAGGTTTCATCTTTTACCACTTATAAACCTAGATTATCCATGTCCCTAAGGTGACATCCCTTTCTTTTTTGCTGAGTTTGGTGCATCTGTTAGTGCCCTAGCTGAAGTCCCTGCAGAGCCATTTTGTCACCATTCCCTGCCTCGGACAGCCCTCATCTCCACGTATCTCCCTTCCTAGATCGCAACAATAATTGCCCAACCCGCCTTCTGATTCCGATCTCAGTGATCCTGCCTTGTGCTGCCAGAGCAGCCACTGTGCCGTCTTTAATACCAAATCAAATCCTGCTGCTACCTATTTTAAAACCCTTCAGATCCTCTGTGGAGATTCCATATGAAGTTTAGATTGAGTACGTACCTGATCCTAATCTAACTGTTGCTTATCTTCATGGATCTTTTAAAGAATATTGTATTTTATTTTGCAGAGTAAAAACAAAAGCAAAAGCAAATGGAAAGATAGAAACAGGGTAACATACAACAATACATATGTTACAGATTTTCAAAATAAGAATAACTAATTAACAATGATTTTATGTTATCTATTTTTATCATCAAATCTGTTGTCAGATTAACAGATATAGTTGTGCGAGATTGGGGGAATAATTGAATTTTGGCACTTGCTTTCAAGAAATCTTAATTTTTTCGTCATCTTTTTTGTTTTAGTTTATTTTCAAAAGAGTATAATGATTTATAAGACATGAGGAACAGTACACATTTAGAAGACTAATGTGAGAGGCATTGAGCGGTGGGCTGTGTATTACACGTTGCTGTCCTCAATGTAGTTGCTCAGATCACAGATATCAGCATACAGAGTGAGTCAAGGTGAGAATCCAAAACATTAACTGCTCTTTAAAAAAAAAAACTTACGGAAATTATAGGTACAATCATCTTAGCCGTCCTGTATATATATTTGCATGTTTTTCCCTTCTTCCTTTTATTCCTATCTTTTCTCCTTTCTCTCATCTTCCGTATTTAATCCTTAAATCCAGTTTCTTTCCGTTTTAATACACCTATTATAACTTTCAAGCTTTATTTATTCTTTCAGGCTTTTACACTTGGGAGACAATACAAAATGTACACATGTGGGTCTGAGTAATTTCACTTATGAGTACAGCCTCTAGTTGCAGCCACTTACCTATAAAGGATACTATTCCATTGTGTAAAAATTCCACATTTTTCATATCCATTCCTCAAGTGATGGGTAGTTTGGTTGTTTCCAAGATTTGGCTGTGACAAATTGTGCTGCTATAAATACGGGAGCACATGTACGACTATGGTATGAAGCTTTCAGTTCTATTGAGAAATATAGGCTGGTATAACTACTATGCAAAACAGTGTGGCGACTACTCAGAAAACTAGGACTGGGTATCTAGTCAACCCAGCTATTCTTCAAGGTTTTTTTTTTCTTTTTCTACTATGCAAAATATGCTCATGTCTGTACTACTGGTCTACATTTTTTATAGGTATCAATTTTTGTAAAAAAAACTAAGTTTAATGTACATATTACTCTTTCCATTTGCACAAGCTCTCTCCAATTCCAAATTTCTTTCTTTCCCCAGAAGGTTTTTATAGTCCCTGCTCTCTAGGCTCCTAGTTGCCTTGACCTTCTTGCCTAGGACTTGCTACAAAACTGTGGAATCATCCTTTTTTTTTTTTTAATGTATTTAGTACAGAATTCACCAGGCCTCACTATACAGGTGAGACTCACAGTGATCCTCTTGTTTTCAGGCTCCTAAGAGCTAGGATTACAGGGGTATGCCACCACGCCCATTCTCAATCACCGTCTCAGCACACCATAGGGATGGAGCTGGCACAGAATGCCAGGGGTCGAACACAGGTCCCTGTGTCTCCCTAAGTGGGTACTTTAATCCACTGAACTGTCTGGTTGGCCCAGAAGTCCTATATCTAAGGACTTCTTATAGTAGCATAAATTCTTAGTATGAAAGAATCATGTCTTTTTAGCACAGAGAGCATAGTTTATAAACTCTGCTCAGAAAACATTTTCTGAATGAGAAAACTGGTGAATGAATGAATGAGTAGGCTAATCAGCCCACAGTGAGGCTGCCACATTTCCTCTTAATGTTTACTCTATCTGTCCCAGGATATAGTGAATTCAGTGCTACCTAATGACCACTCGCTGAGGACCTGCAGCATGCAGGCCTCGTGCTCCTCGTCCTTCAAGAGGGCCTCTCCCTTCCTACTGCATCAGGCTCTATGTAATCTAAGCAGGGGCGATGGAATTAAATCCTCCATATGTGACCTCTTCAGAGAAGCCATCTGATGTCCATTTACACTGTGGCCTTTGTCATTTTCTTCCTATGCAAAGAGGTCCTACACAGGGTTTCAAGAAATGTTCTTAGTTGAGAAAGACTAGCTTAAGTACCAGTTCAATGCTTTGCCTGCTGAGAGAGCTTGGTCCAGTTACTGGATCTTGTGAGAATATAGGTATCTTAGCATGTTTTAAGCATGATAAAATGCTAAGTGTTATTTTTTACCTTTATCAATATGTTGTTGGCAAAACATTCAGTTTATTTATCTTTGCAGCCTCCATGGCATATGTGTCTGGCTGATATCAAGTGCTCATTGTGTGTGTGTGTGTGTGTGTGTGTGTGTGTGTTAAATAAATAATTGCAGTGTTCTTTACCTAGTGAGGACTGAGGAAATCAATTCATAAAACCCCAGTGATTATTTATGGTGCACCAATCATTGGGAACAAATACAGTGCTAGTCACAATGGGAAAATCACATCCTGGTAACTTAAACCCAATACTAATATATAAAAGGTATGTTTAGCCACTTAAAGGAAATCCTTTACTATTTCAGTCTTAACATTGTTTCTTTATGTATTACTCAAGTGATGAATTTGCCTCTTGGTGGTCAGCCTACAGTGTACATTGATTTATCTTTACATTAATCTTTCTAAATCGCAGTCAGTCAGGGCTGACCCTTGACAGAAACTTTTGAAGGCCCCTCCCAAATCCCTACTGACTTTCTGCAGCGGTACTTGAGGCCTTCCATGATTTCTGCCACACCTTTGTGTCATCTTCCGCTCCGAAGCCCATTGGAGCAATGTAGGTGGGAGTTCCACATGGGCGCTTCCTATAAACTCTAACCTGCCAGTTAATCAGAGCAATGACAGTGACTGATACATGCAGTCGTGTAGATCATCTTGCCTTCCCTCCCTTCTGATTTTTCTGAGTATGTCATTTGCCAGCAGTGACCCGCACCCACATTTCAGCATACTGGTGCACTTAGACTTCAGGAGATGTTTGAGTGGAGTCTTGCACACATGTGCACAGATTCACAGGGTCTCACTATGCAGCTCAGGCTGATCTTGAGCCCATTTTATAGCCCGGCCTGAGCTTGAATTCACAATGATCCACCTGCTTCAGCCTCCCGAGAGCTGGGATTACAGGCTTGTGTCACCATGCCCAGATTCATAGGACTAGATGGAGCAGTCCTTTTGGAAGGACTCTTGAACTCCTTTTGTCTATAGAGTGATTTTTTTTCTTCTTTAACTTACAAACATTTCATTGATGTTTGGTTTTCATCTTCTCTATTAGATTATAGACTTCTTCCTGAAACCATTCATCTCTCTTCTTTCATTGGTGATCCTTTCACTATGTGATCCTTTGTTTTCACACAGGATCTATACTATTTTCTCCATCCTCCTGCCTCAACCTCCCCAGTGCTAGGGTTACAAGGGTCATGCTCTCAATGGTAGATTTCTTTAAGAGCAGAGATTTTTTGTCCAGCCAATTGTCTCATAGTATTCAATGCAGTGCCATGGATATGTGAGCTCAAAGTGAATCTACTGTATTGAGTTTTTGTGTGACTGCTAGAAGAATGACAAATAAAGGAGAGTTTTCAGGGATGGGGAATATAGAAAGAAAACTAGGAAGTGGGAAGTTTAAGGGCCTGCCTGGCAAGCAAAAGGACTGGGGTTTGATACCCAGTACCTTACACAGTGCCAGCCCTGAAACCCCAGGAACACTCTGCTGGCCATTAAAAATGGGCATGGTGGTGCACACATGTAATCTCAGTGCAGGGGAGGCTGACACAGGATGATCACTATGAGTTTGAGCTATGTAGTGAGACCCTGTACAAAACAAATAATAAAACAAGAAAGTTAATGATCAGTGTTTTAAAATTTTACTTTTTTATAAGAAGACAGAAAACAAACAAAAAATTCCAAAATGATAAGAGGGTAACAATGATTAATACATTGCACATGTTCATTTTTTGAAAAGACAGTTAAAAAGCATTAGAAATGATACAGAATTTCACTAAACAAAATAATAGGAATTCAACAACAGTTGTTATATTACATATCATTGTCTTCAAATTAGTTTTTCAGCTTACCAGATATAAGCATGCAAAGTGGTCAAACATTGAAAAGGAAAAAGTTAAGCATTAATTATACCTTTCACTAGACCAGCAAAATTAGCAATGCAACTATCCAAGCTATCCTGTGTATATGCATATGATCAGTGTTTTTTAATTTTTGTTTTTTTAAATTGCTACTGCATTGCTTCTCTGGTGCTATGCTTACTTCTCTTTGCCCTGGTTTTCATTCCACCAGCTAAGTGTAGATGTCATGTACAACTGAAGAACCTGAAGTTCAAATAGGTAAAATCTCTTTTCCAAGGTCCTTCAGCTTTTGATACTCAGGTGTGCTTCACTACTCTGGAGGCACTCAGAGGCAGTGAGACACTTCCTAGACAGGAGTAAGTCCTTATCAGAGCAGTGTGGGCGCAGACCAGGCAAGAGTAGGTGCCTTTTGTATATGGCTCCCTCAGCATGTCACACTAAGTGATTGCTGCATGTGCCTGTTACAGGGGCAGGTGTCCTAAGTAAGAATTAGCCCAGAATCATTAGCTAGCTACTTCAGATGAAGCTTTTCTCTTGTCTGGTTGCCACTGGTCTGGGAGACACAGATAAGAATCTGTGTTTGTGCCTTCCTGAGGCTTTGTGGATGAGGCGTATTCAATAAAAGAGCAATACCTGGATGACAAATAGGCTTTCTGATTTCTGCCCAGCTGGCTATTTCCACCTGTCAGTTTTTCCTTTATGTGCCAATAAAAACCCTGTTCTCCTCCTTGCCAATAGGAAAAGGATTTTTCTCACTAAGTGGACTAAAGATACCAATCAAAGTCTCAGTAAAAAAAAAAGTAAATGGAGAGTATTAGCAGAGGAGACCTGATGGGTCTAAGACCTTATACTGATTAAATAACTATTTGAATGTCACTAGATATTTGAGCCTTATTTCCACAAAATGGGAATAAGAACAGATTTGTTGTACAGCCACTGTGCAATATTGAATTGGAAAATAGGCATGAAAATAAGGGTTCACATCCAGTAATAATCATGGCCATTACTTAGGGGTGAGTATGATGTGTCCAGTTGAGAGTTCTTTTCTTTATATTGATGTTGTTGTAAACCCATTTTCCATATTTACAAATTCAGGATCACAGGTAGAGGAGAAGGCCATTAAACCACTGAGTTCTACTCAATGCCAGTGCTCTTCAACTGGTACTCAACTTGAGATTTAATAAAAGCAATCATGGTTGTTACTTGTTCTTTGTGTTGTTTTTGTTTTTGTTTTTTGTTTGTTGATTGTTTGAGACAGAGTCTCACTGTGTAATGCAGGCTGGTCTTGAGCTGACCATATAGACTAGGCTGGCCTTGAACTCACAGTGTTCCTTCTGGCTGAGCTTCCCAAGTTGTGGGGTTATAGCCATGTCCTTGTTATTAGAGTAGGTATATATTTTAAATTTCCATGTACCAGCACTGTAAATCTGTATAAGATATGCTGTGAACTTTAGAGAGCCTTTGATTATTGTAACACACAAACTTGTGTATGTGTAGATCTTACCACTTTTAGTGTCAAAACTTTTCTCATATTTAGAAAAAGAATCTAACCTCAGAAAACAGCAAATAACCTTAGAGTAGATGACCAATAACCCTAAGGGGATTCTAGGAATATTGGAATCTAAAGTCTCTGCCTCTCATCTGGAGAGCCTGGCATCCAGAGAGAGCTCAGATCTTAGTATAATGGAAAGGAGATGGAAATTCTGAGAGCACAAACATTGGGTGTGAGCTGTGGCTGAGAGGAAAAATACCAGGGAGTTATATCTTCACATGTGTGGCAACCCCTTTGGGATAAACATGTACTCAAGCATGCAGCATGGAAACTCTGACAGATAAGTGGTCAGTGTGGCAATCTATTTTCCTTTACCAAAATGTCCCACTAGAGTCCTTGTCAATCTCATTGATTGAGCAGGAATTGGGCGTGCGGATGACCAACACCTAAAGAAGGCATCCAAGGTGATTAGATTATTGACTGCACATCGACATTGTACCTGTTTATTTTTTAAAATGATGGAGCCCATCCTCACTTCTCTTCCAAACTCCTTAGCATGGAGTTTGGAAGAGAACTTCTTCTTCTTCGTACCGCCCACACAGGACTTTCACTACGCCTTTATTATATTCCAGATACACTCTGTCTTGTCTCCTGTGCATGGCTGTACAGAGCAGCTCCTGAACTGTAGCTGAGATCCCTGAGAATAGAAGCCATATGCTGTTTTATGTGCTCATTGTTCACTCCTCCTTTGTATAGTGTTTGGCTCATAATATGTGCTCAATAAATGTTGACTGATTTAAATTAGTTTGAACTGTCAAATTAATTTGCTTTGCATCTTATTTTTTATTGAGGCAAAATATACACAACATAAAATTTAACATTTTAACCATTTGAAGATGAACAACTCAGTGGCATTAAGTACATTCACAGAACCCTGCAACTAGAACTTTTTCATTGCTCAGACATAAATTCTTTGCCATTACAACTCACCCCCACGTTGTTCTCCCTCCAGCCTCTAGCCTCTGTTTTGTGTCTGTATGGATTTTCCTATTGGAGATTTAAAATAAATAGAGGCATGCACTTTGTGAATTTTATCACTGACTTCTTCTTTCTTTTTTTTTTTTCATTTATATATTTGGTACACAGCCTCACTATGCAGCTCAGACTTTAGTGATCCTCCTGTTTTCAGCCTCCCCAGCACTGGGCTTACAGGAGTACGCCACTATGCCTAGACTCAGTTGCCTTCTCAGTGTGCCATAGGGGCAGGGCCAGCACAGCATGAGAGCCCAGGGATCGAACCCTGGTCCCTGTGTTTGCAAAAGAGGTGCTTAGTCCACTGAGCTCTGAGCTATCTCACTGACCCTGGCTTCCTTTTTATTTAGCATTTTTCAAAGTCCATTCATGTTGTAGCTTATATCAGCATTTTGTTTTGGTTTTCTTTTTCATGAATTCATATTCCATCATTTCTACCACATTTAGTTGACCAGGTGATAGGTATTTAGGTTATGTCTATGTTTTGATTTCTATGAGTAGTAAGTAGTGCTTCTATAAAAATTCATTTACAAGATTTATTTGAATACCTCTCCATAGTTCTTTTGCATATACACATATATGAAATTGGGAGGGTTAATACAGTAATTACATTTTAAGAAAAAGGTTGGTATAAAAATCAGGGTCTTTCACAATAAATTTATAGTTACAATATGATTTCCTTTATGTAAGAGAATCACATGTACTCCAGCATAGTTCTTTATACTGGGAAGAGTACACTTTCTATCCCAATGACATTGGCTTTGGCCATGTAGTTTGATTTGGCCAGTGAATTTTGAGAAAACATGGTATATGTCACATTTGAGAAGCTATTTTAGGAGACTTTGATATCTTTTTTCTGTTTTCCTTTCACCATGAAAATAATCACAGAGGACATGCTGTCGGTCTAAACTAGAAGCGAAGAAGTCTTCTGCAGCAGAGCCTCGCATGGCCAACAGGAGCGAGGAACAAGAAATCAGCCCTAGCTGTTAGCAGCTACTGGTCCCTCTTGAGGCTATTGATTTCCACAAGAGTTGAATGACATTTATTTACTATAGGAATTTTCAGACTCATAGCAATTCTAATGTGTGTTATGAATCTAAACAGTTAGATTCAGCACGTAGTGGTTTCTGAAAATGTTTCCATGCACTCATATTTTCCTGTCTGAGTCCAGGGCATGCAGCTTGGCAAATGCTGGATTATAAGACCCTTCAGCTTCAATCTTGTCCCAAGTGGCTTTTCCAGACTTTTCCTTTACAAAATGAATGGGCTTGTCTATTCCACTCCTGTTGAAACTTGTGTATATTTATGTGTATATTTTATTGTCATTGAACATTTGTGCATTTTGTTCTGGCACCGAACTAGACCTCTTTAGATCTGACTGATATCTGCAGCATTTAGCTCGGTAAAGTAGTGAATGAAAAGATACTCTCGAAAGAGTTTGAATAGAGGATTTTAATATTTAAACACCTACTGTGATCTAGCACTGTGCTTGTAACCATGCAAAAGAAAAAAAAAAAAACCACAAAGAAATACACAATGCGGTTCCCATAAGAATTAGGACTTGTGGCAATGGATCAAAAACATAATATATGTTAAAATTTATAGTCAATTCTTTTATTCACATGTTCTCTTCATGTTTGGGGCATTTGTGTAAGTCTTTTACAAAATATTTGTCTCAGAGCACTTGCGTTTGTAACCATTACAATAAAGATAAACTTATTTTGGCTCTCAAGTTGTAGGACTAGCGATGAAGTTTTAGGTCCTGCTTATGAGAGATAAGTGCATAGAGGAGGGACATACTAGGCATAGAACAGAAAGCGACCATTGACTCTGGGACACATTCTACCTAGATTTGCCTTCATTTAAACACAGTCTGGCTACTTGCTGATGTGCTTGTTGACAGGGAATTTGCAGATGAATGGCTTTTGCATTGAATGAGCTGTCAGACTAGGAGGGGATGAAAGTAAATACATACAGCAAGAAGTATTCCACTAGAATTTGAGATAAGTACAACATGGTTTTGGATGCCAGCAGAAGAGAATACCTGGAACTGGTATCAGTTTCTGAGATTGTCCAAAATATATGAGCATTCAAAGTTTAAAAACATATTCAAGGAAAAGACATGCTGCTGCGCATTCCCCTCAACACACCCCCCCTTCCCCCTTGCTCTTCGCACTTTGTGAAGCAGTTCACTCCCATCAGCGTCTTCATGAGGTGTGGTCCCAAATATGGTGAATGCTGCTGCCAGGGGCCGTTTGACACAAAGGCCCAGAAAAACCTGATAGTACCTTTTCATGCATCTTATTTACTGGGCCTGATACTGTGTGACCGTTAGCTTCAACTACAAAGTCCAACTCTACATAGTAGACACTTTGAACTGACTGGCAACCCTGGGACAGCCATGGCTTTGTAAGTGAAGATGCTCATGACAGAGGACATTAGCATTGCTTCAAAAATGCAGGAAAGGTGGAATAATTTTGTTCCAAGCAAGGAGTCTTTTGGGGAGGGATTAAGTAAATGAATCTTTTACAGTAATAATTTCTTTTTAAATCTAAACATTCTTTGTACTTTTTGACTGCATTTCATAAATGATATTCTATGTATCAGCTTCATGCACTTTCTGTAGCTTTATGTATGATATTTATTTGATTTTAGGGTAACTGCTGTGTAATTTACATATAGACAAATTTACTCTCTTTTGATTTGCTCTATTAATTTGGCAAGTTTATCCAGTCATGTAACCACCATTAAAATTAGCTCATTTAGTTTTTTTTTTTTATTATTATTGATGAAGAAATGAAGGTTGGGAAAACTTAAGAACTTTTGCTCTTTCAGGGACAGCCATTTGATAGAAGCTGGAGATAGAGTCTGAACAGGAGGGAACTTGAGGCATTTCTAAGATGGAGGCAGTGGAGTTGGCAGCAGAGAAGGAAATATGTTGAAATTTTATGAAATTGAATAAAGAAGTGGTTGGCCTCCTGATCCTTAATGATTCCATAGCTTATATCTTTTCCCAAGTTGAAATGTCATTCAGAGACTGCCTGCTTTCAATTCCTTTGTCAGTGTAACTCCTTCTCTATTTTTCATTCATGGGTATCTGTCTTCCTCACTGTGGTTAGTTTACTAAGAGCAAGGAGTGTGTTTCTAGTTCCTTCCCCCCTTGTTCAGTCTAGGAAACTATCTGAGACTGGCCTGATGTTGAACCAATCTGTAGTGTTAAAGAAACAGTGGTACTGAATGGGATTATAGAAAACATAAAGTTTGCAATCAATCTTCATGGCTGTCTAGGACAGGGGTTGACAAACGTTGTCTTTCACAAGCCAGAGGGAAATGACTTTAGGCTCTGTGGGCCATATGGTGTGTGTTACAGCAAGTCTTCCCTTTGCAGAATGGGGTGCCAGAAAATTAAGTCACAGAAAGCTACAGGTCAGTTTGGCTCACTTGCTGAAGCTTGCCAACTCCTCTATCAGGAGAGGCTGTGTTATGTTATGCTGACATACACAACGTGTGGTTCTCAGTAGTGTATGCAGGTAAAAGCACGTTTCTTGCTGATGCTCTATACTTGTCATGGTCTGACTGCTCTCTGATGACCTCTCTCTGAAATGTTTGTGGTCTGATGAAAACAGAAATTGGTGGAACCATGGGTTGGATTTTTCATTTCATGTTGGAAGTGGCACATCACTCGCACTCAGATTTCACTACCCAAAATAGTCCATGTAGACCTGAGTTCAAAGCAGGTTTTGTTTATGAGTGGAGTGCTGTCAATATCTTGAAGTAAGGACTTAGGAGGGAGAGACCTTAATTTTGGCTTGAGTTAAAATATTCTTGCCATGTCAACTTTGAAACTCTGCTTCTCCCTTTCCAACACTGAGGAGGCTATGGTCCCAAAGTGAGTGACTCCTTTAAAACATCAGATAGCTGAGCCTGGGGAGATAGCTTCACAGTTTAAGCTCATGCCTGGCAAGCTCAAGGACCAGGGTTCGATCCTGGCACCACATGCTGCACTGGCCCCACCCCTGTGCATGCTGAGCCAGTGACCAAGTCTGGGCATGGTGGCGCACACCTGCACTCCCAGCACTAGGGAAGCTGAGACAGGAGGATAACTTTCAAGTCCAAGCTGAATAGCAAGACCCTGTACCAAACTAACAAATAAATACATAGAATATTTTTAAAAATTAAAAAAGGAAAACCATGATAACTCCATTGACCTGTGCTTTTCACCTAAGGATTCCAAATGTATCCTCAAAATCCCTTAGAGTAGATGTTGAGGGATAGAAACAGAGCATACTACTCTTACCAGGAGGGGCCATCTCCTAATTCTTTAGAGCCCACCCACTTCTCCCACAGGTAGTTGCCTTACTTCATTTGCCAGAGTGTAAATGATCCATCACAGAGACAGGGCTGAACTTCTGAATGAGATCATAGCCTTTTCGCCCTTTCTGCACAGTTTCACCCGATGAATTATCGTCTTATTTTCATTCCACTCCAACGAGCTGTCAGCAATGGATCCTGTAATTCACAGCAACAGAAACACAAACAGATGGGTAATTGACCTACATGCCTTCATTATCCTGGAGTTCAGCATGGCTGTGTGAGCCATAAAGTCCTCTATCTGCCAGTCTGAAATCCCAGAGCCTTCACAAGGAAGGCGATAAAGTCTGCTTTTTGTAAAGGGTGTAATCCTTGTTGGTTGCTTCCCACCTTATGCATTTCAAAAATGGACAGAGTTTGACAGTTGTAATGCAGCAGGTAAAAGACAGCAGCTGAAATCTTATAGGACTCCGAGCTGGCTGCCCAGGCCACACATGCTAGTGAGGACTGGGTGAGAAAATACTTGCACTCAATCAGAGTAGACTCTTCCTTCTTCCCCTTGACAATATGAGACATTATGCACTTGATGTCCAATGAAATGGGTTGGAAAATGGAAAGTCATCAGAATTGCCACTAAATTAGGTAATTAAAATGCACAGCAGAATAAAATGCAGCTAAACAAAATCAACACATGCTAAGTTTTTCCTTGAACAAGGCAATTTGATCCCAGGTAGTTGCACATTAACCCATATTTGCCCAATGTATGCTGTCCATTGTGCCATGCAGAGCTACTTGCCTTTATTCACGTGGATTGCACTTATGTTTCGACAGCCAACCCACAGCCCAGCATGAAGCATTTCACTATTTTTATCTCTGTTTGTGTGCTACCATCTTCATTATAAATCACTGATTTATTCAACATTTGAAATATATTTATTTAACACCTACTATCTGCCAGACAAAATAGTTCTTTAATGTGTGAACCATAAATCAGGACTGCCATATCTTGTGCCTGAGGTTTGTTTGTGCTTTGGTTTTGAATTGCCAAATAGTCCCTGTGTTTTCTTAGATAATAGCACTTATTTACAAAGTAAGCATTAAAGATACTACATGCCTCGTTTATCTTTCCCAACAAGTCCCTGTTCACTGCTTATTGAAGGAAGAAACTAAAAGTTTTTATCAAGGAGAGGAAGAAAAGGGCCAGAGATGGCAATTGTATATAATCTTTGTCTCTTCATTGCATTTTTTTTTAACTTTTGTGGCCTGAATTCTTTTCTAGACATCAAATTTCCCGCAGACTCGAAAGCAGAGCCAAGTAAAGGAGCAGTGTGCTTCACACAGCAGTGTTGACAATGTCCTTGTGTTTCTCTGACCATCCGAGCCACTGTTCGCTTTACAGACAGGTGTCTTTCCACTGTGTTGCTTGACTGCCCTTTAATGATTGAAACTCAACAATTCAGGGAGCCATATTTCTTTTCCTGAGGCCCATAAGTTTTTCAGTAAGGGACAAAGATCCTTAACTTTTGTTGCTATAAGAAATGCTTTTCCTCTAATGAGTTCATAGATGCTTGCTATATGATATATTTTTTTCCTTTGGGGTTTTGATCTTCTCAAGGACACAGGGACCCTTTTCTCATCTAGGGAACTTGGAAGCTAAAGAAATGAAGAAGAGGAATCTTAGTGCGAAAGTAAAGTCATGCTTGTGTATATCCTCACCTAGAAGTGCTGGTAACTAAGGCTTTTTTATATGTTGTTTCCATTTTCTAGAATATTCTTCCTGTGGGTTCTTAACCTCTGAATCCCATTTAGGTCTGATGTTAAATAAATGAGAAAACTTAACATTTATTACAAATTTAATTTGGTTGGTATCTTATCATGCTTGGGGCTGCAACAATAACATAGACTAGGTTGACTCACACAAAAGACATGTATTTGTCCCAGTTCTGGGGACTTGGAAGTCCAAGATGAAGGTGTCACGAATTGTGATGTGTAGTTAGCGTCAGTTTCCTAGGGTATAGACCAGTGGTGCCCTTTGTGCTTATCCAGCCTTTGCTTGGCATGTGCTTGTGGAGGGACAGAGCTGTCTCTTGTCTCTCCTTCTGGATAGGGCACTAATCTCACAAGCAGAGCAGCACCCTTGTGACTCACCCGACCTGATCACATTCCACAGATCACACCTTCTTATCCTGTCTCTTCAGTGGTTCCATTTCAACAAATATAATTTTCAGTTTTCTGAGGGCTGGGGGGTGACAAAAACTTTCATTCCATGACAATCATACTGTGATTTGTTGATTCAAATGTTGATACCTTTTCTTTTCCCATTCCTACAGGAAGAGATTAGGATTTCCATTTCAAAAGCCAAAAAAAAAAAAAAAAAAAAAAGAAAGAAAGAAAGAAAGAAATGAACAGTAGCTGTAATTCAAAGAAGCTAATGCACTTTGCCAGAGTGCTCTGTCTCCAAAGGGATATTGAGTCAGGATTTATCTCAGTCCCTATGTTTTTCCCATTGGAGAATAGAAACACCCTAAGTATTTAAAACATAGCTCAGCTTTCTGAATTTGATACTTAATTGTGGGGCTGTGCTCACAATTCTCCCCCTGGCAATGCCTAATGGGATAGTGTTCTCCCCAGTCGAGATGAGGAAGATAACTAGAAGACTAGGCAGCTACACTGGCCTCCACAGTCATGCACTGGGGGTCCACAGAATGTAGGCAGATATTTGTTTCCCCAAAGAAAGAAACATGAGGAAATTACAACTCAGTAAAACAATTTAAAGTAATACTTAGTCCTCCTGAAGAAAAGAGAAAAGGCTTTTCAGTTTGAGTAGTACGGGAAGGTCTGCATTTTGGGAAAAGGGAGCTCTACAGAGACCTGGGGAAAGAAAATTCTAGGCATAGGTAAGAACAAAGGAAAGACTGTAAAAAGAACAGTGCTGATACTCTGGAAGATTGGGGGGAAAAAAGTAAAAATAGCCCTTGTGCCATTTGTTGTGTGTAAATCAAAAAACAACTATTAGGAGATAAAAGGGACAAGGGAGGTAAGGATATCGAGCTAGCCCATTATGTGACAGAGTGTGGAAAAATAAGATCCCAGCACACAAAGATGCCAGACAAAACCTGTACTGTGGACTCACTGAAGGTGAAGTTGGCGGAAGAAACAAGAGAGGTAGAGCAAGAACCAGGCAAAGGAAAGGAAGGCGCTTGGGTGTTGCCACCTGCTCAACCACATACTCTGTGCAACTCAGACACATTGTACTTAAAAACACAAGATTTAAAAAGTAAGAAAGGTAATGAGATTTGAGGGCAACTATTCCATATGTTCTGTGGAGGTGACTCAGTGTTCAAATGTAGTTCTCAACCATCTACTGGCTGAGTTTTGCAAGGCAAAATTTATATGCCTGGCCATAATGGTGGCCTTTTTCTCTCTTTCCTGGGTGTGTGTGTGTGTGTGTCTTTGGGAACTATGGGGACAGAATATTCCACCCCAGCCGGCAGCTGTATATCTTTCAAGTGGTGATTCCACGGGCCAAATCCCCCTCCAGAATATTTATAGCTCCTATTGAAGCCAGCAGGATTCAGGCGCCAATCTCAGAGGTCAGCAATGGGCCTCTTTGTTGGACACAGGTCATCAGAGACAACTCTGGCTGTGACTGCTGTGTGAACCTCCGCCGCCGTAGAAATGGTTATGTAACTTTACACAGTAATGACATTTTGCAGAAAAGTGCTTTTTAATTGCTATGTCTTCATTATTCTCTTTTACCATTGCCCAGGAGATTTTGCTTTAGAGACAGAGCAGCAAGTCTTGAGTTTCCATTTTTATAGAGAAGCCAGTTTTCTATTTTAGCTGCTCCCAGAAAACCCCCAGCCCCATATTTCATGTTTTCAGTTGCATTAACTAGGGTAGGTAATACTGGCTTTTGTACTCTTGCCAAACGGAGAAATGTTTTGAAGCAGTTTTCTAAAAATGCACTCCCCAAATTCCTTTCGGGCAAGGACCAAGAATAGAATATTTTATTTGCTACAAAAGGGAGAAAGAAAATGATGAGCAAGCTAGAAAAATAGGACTGAGGATGTAGTCTATAGAGTTCCTTTAAGCAACAGAAACTTAACCCCAATCCATAGACCCAATTGCCTATGGGGGATTGGAATCAGCTAAAAATAAATTTTGCTTTGGAAGAAAAAAGGTTGATACAGATAAAGTGACTCAATAATGCCTACTCTGAAAGAATGGGGGACTCAAGCTTCACAGTCTGAATTGTTTTGTGTGACCTTCTTGAGCGTCCCAATATTGTGCAGCAGCCCTTTCTCAGAATCACTCCATCTCTTGTGGATCCCTCGTCCTGTGGAGTGGAGCTTACGCTGTTCTACAGTGGACCATGTCCGGCTGCACAACTCTTCGGTAGAATATCTCCCATGCAGGTGAAAAGGTGACATAGACGTTTTCCTGAGCCGCCACGCAGCTCCATAAGCTGCACCCTCCTTCTATGAAGGTTCTCCAAATAGAAGCCCACTTTGTGAACATGTTCCTCTTCTTGCTAAGTACATGTCGCTCTTGCTTCTCCCTTTGTTTATTTTGAATTTTTTTTTCAGAATCTGTAAAATTTTAATCAGAATAGTGACACAGTCACCACCACCACCATCTTCTTTGCCTCAAAAATAAGAATATGTAGCGCTTATTATATGCCAGGAAGTCTTCCACACAATTTTTAGAAGTTTTTCATCTGCTTTTCTTCATGTCCCTCTGGCGTAGACACTAGAAGCATCTCCATCTGAACAGAAGAGGAAAAACAAAATGAAGCTATACAGAAAGATTGTCCGATTTGCTGGGGATGACTAAGGCAGCAAGGGGAGGTGCTCAGCTGTAGCAATGACCCGCTGTTCCCTGCAGGACTGTGATGTCCTGTGTAGCCATGCAGGAGGCATTTTCCACCCCACAGAGCATCTACAGAGTCTATTTTTTAGCTTCCATATAAGAACTACTCAAAATGATTAAAAATGTGGATATAGAAACAGATATATATATATATATATATATACACATATATAGATCTGTCTATATATAACTACAGATATACATGTGTATATAGATAGATATACAGATATATCTATAGATATATCTATCTATATCTATAGATAGATCAACAAACACAAATATGAAATACAGAATGAAGGAAACACCATGGTTATTTAGCAGACCCCTTCTCCCAGGGAGTGGAATGAGAGGTATCCACAAGGCATGAAGGACAAATCATTACTTTTTAGCTAACCACCCCAGAATGAAATTCTTCTTTGCATAGTGGATAGGCAATCTGCTAGCCCCATGTGTACCCAAGGCCATTACTGTTAGCAGCTCCAAGTGAGGTGGAGAGAAGGCCCCCAAACAATGCATCATGCCCTCCAGATTGGAAGTTCCATGTGGCAGCTAGAGCAATATCAACTCTACTATGTGGACTTTAAGGCACCAGAGCTCTGCTGGACCAGCTGAGTCATTATCCATCCTTCACTCTCAGGGTTAGATTGTGACCCTTCAGGTACAGAGAAAAGAGTACCTGATATGTGGTCCCACATGCATCCTGTAACCATGAGCCATTTCCTCCTGCATTTTTTCACTTTCAGAGCACAGAAGAGAAAGCTGTTTATTTCTGGTATTACCTCACTGATACTACTTTTTCTTTTTTTGCTATCTCTGGTCTTATTAAATTATGCTGCTTCAACTGCATCACCTTGACCCTTGAAAACAACCAATATATGGCTATGGTTCATAAGACAAAAATCCAAATTTGGGGGTCCATAGTAAAGCCCTTTGCACTCTGACCACTGGCCCCATGTACAACCTGTCTTTCCTGCAGCACTGCACCCTGTCCATCTGAGTTTATGCCATTCACCTGGGATTGTCAGCCTCTTTTATTAGGTTTTTGTTCCTCTTTTTAAAGAATCTTTCTTGTTCTTTGAACATGGTGATTGCTCACTTGCTTTCTGAGCAGCCCAAGTTCTGCTTTTGGTGCACAGGTTTCCCTGCTGTTTTTCTGTTCTTTGTTGTTCTGTCTAGGTGCTTCCTATGGTGCATGGTGCCTCTGCCATCGCCTATAAAGCTGTGCTATAAGGATGTATGTTTGCCTCTCTCCCTGTGGAGTACATTGAAAAAGACTGTGGCTGTTTTCCTTCTTAAGATGTATAGACTTAATGCCATCCTCAGGATTTGTTCTTCATACATAAGGTTCCTACATATTTTCAGAACAGAAAAGAAAGTAAATGAAGTAAATAAGGAAAGATAAACAATAGTACTGTGTTTTCAATAAATGATTTATTCCTCAAGTGGAAAAGGTAGACATCAGAAGTGCTGCGTTCTCAGTACTGACATAATTGCATGGAGTGTGCATTCCGGACATGGCCCAGGTCATGATCTGAAAAGTACAAGTGGAAGCATTGCAACTGGTGGCCTCAGATTTTCTGCTTACACCTAGAGAGGCCCAGGGATACTTTGGTTCCAGGACATAAGAAGAAAGCTGGCAGCTGTAGATTCCTATGTATCACCTTTGGAAACTGTTAATGAAACACCTTCTGTAACCTTTCCATTTTCTCTTCTTGCTGTTCTCAAACAGGTCTTCAGATCATCTTCCCTCAGTATCTGCAAGAGAAGTTCGTCCAGTCGGCCTTGAGCTACATCATGTGCAACGGCGAGGGAGAGTACGTGTGCCACAACAGCCAGTGCCGCTGCCAGTGCGCCGAGGAGTTCCCGCAGTGCAACTGCCCAGTCACGGACATCCAAGTCATGGAGTACACACTGGCCAACATGGCCAAGGCCTGGGCCGAGGCCTACAAGGACCTGGAAAATTCAGGTAGCCATCCTGGCTTAGTTCAGGGCATGAATGGCCCCAAGCCCAGTTTAGAAAAGGGACTTCATGTAGCTAGAATGAAGAATGCTGGGACAGAAAACTCAGGCACCTGGTCACATTAAGGGTTTTACAGAGTCAGAGAAAAAAATCTACCACAGAGGAGGCACTCAGTGATATCGTGAATTCCCTTCAGTGATATCATGAGTGCTGTGATTAGCTGTCGTCATGCGGTGTTTATCTCTGTTGCACCCAGAAGCCAAAGAAAGACCATAGAGGATCAAAAGTAGTTATATTAATGTATGTGAGTACATAACAAAGGAACCTAGGTAAAGAAGAGTGTATATTTGCATGTGCATGCATGTATGTACGCCTAGAGATATTCAGAGAATTCACAGACTAAATTATTTTTCTGGTGGCTTAGCTACTTCCTGTGTTTCATAATTCAGAAAAATGAGTTACAAGGTAAGCAGGTCAGTTGCCCAAGGTCATAAACTGGGTACATCTAAATTTAAGTCTTTGCCTTTATGGGTCTTTGAGTGTTGTCGTCAAACCAGACATTCATTTTATCATCATACAAGTAGTAGCAATATTGTAAGGGTCATTGTGTAGAGAAGTTGTCCTAAACATAGAGTTGGAGGTCATGTGATCAGCAAGGTTAGGTGAGGTCATGGGGTCACAACTCTGAGTATCTGATCATGGTGCAACATTGGATGAGGGTGCTTGGGTGGGAAGGGGCATCCAGGAGCAGAAGGACTCACCTTGTGGATTACACACGATGCAGGAGGTAAAACAGAAAATGCATAGAGATGCTGAGATAAGTAGAAGGGAAAATTAGGAAGATCTGATGTCACAGACTTCAGATCAAGGCTAGGAGACTTGAGAAGACTGATTGAAATGACATGCAAGAGCAGTATTTAAAATGCATGTTAAATAACTTAATAGACACTGCTACCCTTCTCTGAGCTAGAACACTGAGATGTTTGGGAAAAAGGCAGCATGTTCCTTGTTAGACACTATGAGCTTAAGAATTGTTGAGACTTCCCAGAAGAGAGGCCAAGGAAGTATTTAGCAGATAGTATGTGCACAAATACACATTTAAATCATGGGCCTTCATGAAAAGCATTACTGTTTTAAAAACTACGTTTTATCCCTTAAATCCATTGCAAAAGTTCCATAAGGCAAGCAGTGATGTTCCTGTATTATAGAGCTAGGAAGACACCAAGATCCAGAACCTTTTCCAAGGCTACCCAGTGAATCACAGCAGTACAGATGGAATCCTTCATTCCAAGTCCAGTGCTCACAGCAGGTTTTGCAACTTATTAATTCTAGATTCCTCCCAATGTAGGCTTTCATCCCTTCATCTGATAAATGGAAGACATGTTTGTGCTTTTAATGTTTGAATTTATGTAAGTCTTTAGCCAAAAAAACCTTTGATTAAACAAAATCCATACCTTGGAGCCACTGTGTACAGAAGATAAAAGCAGAGCTTCATGAAACAGCGTTTGCAGCAACCCTTTGCCACGAACTCTATGCCCCATCCATTGAGCACTCTCGGCACTCACAATTTCTCAGAGATCCAGCTCTCTCGGGGTCATGGCTTGAATGGAGCTGTAGAAGCTTTATGAACCTGTACATATTAGGCTATCTGAAATACAAGTACCCATAAGGGAGAGGCCCAGGATGGAGGGATGTGAGGATTATTTGGCCTCAAATGAAAAAGTATTTGATAAAAAGCTTTCGCAGAGAAATTCTACTGATTGCTGAAAAGCAGAGGGGAGTGTGGCTGTGCTTACAAATGGTAGGGATGTTAGGATATATTCCCAGGCCACAAAGAAGAAAAACCTCTGATTGAGTGAGTGAGGCACTGGAAAGCTCTGCTGCTATATAAAGGCGACTGATGCATACCACACTTTCTCTCCATAAGCATACATTTCTTCTGGATGTCCTATAATTGTCTACCAGCAAAGGGCTACCCCTTAGGACAAGGCCATCCACTGACACTGTGCTCTGTGATGAGGATTCACTCTGCTGTTTTTCAGCCTTTGGCCTTCACCACACAAACCTGAGTAATGTGAAGGAAAGAATGGCCGGTCTACAGTAAAAGCCAGGGGTTCCTAGATCGCTCCCTAATTTTGGTGGCCAAAAAAGGCCTGATCTCTATGTGCAAATGGGACTCCCTGTGCTTCCTGACTCTGGAGTGGGGTTCCTCTCTCTATACTCAACTTGAAGCATTTAACTTTTAAATCATAGTTTCTTATTCAACATGCATTTGGGCTTATGGAAAGGCCCGTTATGCCCTCTGTGGCCAGCAGAGCCCATAGCAAGATGAGCTGCAAGTCTCCACTGGACAAGAGTCAGACTGGGCACAACAGACAGACCCACTGGGTCTTGTCGCCTGCTGCCAGCCAGCTCACAGAGTGTCAGTCAGTAGCCAGGTCCCTGTCACTGTTTTCATTAGTCAGCTTTCCACGGCTGTGAAAGTGCACCCATGATAATCAACATAAAAGGTGGAGAGGCTCTGTTTTTCACTTAGTGTTGTAGAGATTACTGCCGAAGGAAAGAATGGCTAGCCTGCAGTACTGTCACTTGTCCATCCGTGGTGCCCATCATTCACTGAGCACTTTTTGGGTAAGGCACTGCTAAGGTGCTTCCTGCCCTGGATTGCTGTCTCTCAACATCTGGACTAAATATTACCATACCTGTTGGCCAGATGGAGGAACAGAGGCTTTGAGTGAATAAGGGTTTTACAGTTGTTCAGAAGTGTGCATGTGATGCAAGCCCTTTAAAGTCCTATTGCCTCTAACACAGTGTCTGAGGTTTTCTAAGAGGCAAAGACTTGAGAAATCAACAAACACCATTTATTTATTTATTTATTTATTTATTTTTCTCTCAGTATGCAGAGCATTAGAACATTGACAGAAACTTTAATGCACCACATAGAATGTGCAGATTGCAGCAAGGGCAGAGTCTTCATTTCACTTTCTCTTGGGCCTTTGACTTTGGGAAAGTGAGTCGATTTATTTGGGCCATGATTCTATACAATATTCTATACAATATATATAATCTATATATAGAATATCTATCTATCTATCTATCTATCTATCTATCTATCTATCTATCATCATCATCATCATCTATCTATCTATCATAAAACATGGATCTTTTTGCCTACTAAGTCACCAATCCTTCAGCTCTCCCAGGAGGAGAAAAAGGATGGAGCCGGAGGCTGGAAGTGTCAGACTGGAAAACAACAGCTGGGTTTAGCCCTGGCTTTTGTTCTTCGTATGTTGCTTTAACTTGAGAAAATCATTTTCTCACTCTGACCTTCTGTTTCCCTCTTGTTCAAGTAGAGCCAGGAAGCTGAGCTAAGTAATTTCCAGGGCTGTGTCAAATTGTAGCCCTTACTTATGCTCAGAAACTCAGCATCACAAACCAAGGTGAAGTCTTCCCTGAGGACACCCAAGAGCAAAAACAAGTAGGATCTCTTGTGTTCAAGTTTTCCAATCTGAGAGGTTATCTGAGTGCCCGCACACCCAGCCTGAAATAACACATGGAACCTGAACAAGAGTTTTCACTTTCATCCTTTTCCATTTTCTGTCAGACCTTTAGATTGTATCAAAGAAAAAGCTTCAAAAAAAAAAAAAAAAAAAAAACAAAGAAAAAGCTTCAGTTTGCTGTTCCTACCCCTTTAGCACCTCTCTAGCACATGCTGATTTCCTATATTTGTAAGTGAGAGAAGGTGTGGCTTGATCACTTAGCAGGAAACAGTGTCTGACTAGAATTTATTAACTTCTTTCTTTTCATATTCATTTGCACAGCTCGCATTCTACTGAAACTGTGCAATAGTGATTTTCAGTGTGGAACTGGATAAAAACATCGTTTTCAGTTTTTTAGCTTGAAAACAGTGATTTGATTCAAAGACTCTGTTAAGAATGGGCACAAAGGAGATGTGAATATAGCCATGAGTTTGGGACTCTGATGACAGAAGTTTGGGGACCCCTGTCTCAAGCAATGATATTTGTGCAAATATGCAGACTCACTACATTCAAAAGCACAGTGGCTTTTGTCCTGCCTTCTAGGAGCAGAGCAGGCTCGTGTAGCACTGTGTGAACCTCACACAGCAGGGTTTTATTTGTAGGGCTCAGGTATAGGCAGGTGGGGAAGATAGGTGTGGAGGGGTGTATGACTGTGGGGTCATGCCTAACCCACTGTCTTGGCCTTTGTGTTTTGGTAGATGAGTTTAAATCATTCATGAAGCGTCTCCCCAGCAACCACTTCCTGACCATTGGCAGCATCCACCAGCACTGGGGCAATGACTGGGACCTGCAGAACCGCTACAAGCTGCTGCAGAGCGCCATGGAGGCACAGCGGCAGAAGATTCAGCGTACTGCCCGCAAGCTCTTTGGCCTCAGCGTGCGCTGCCACCACAATCCCAACCACCAGCTGCCTAGAGAGAGGTATGTCCTACCACCACTCCTGCCCCAGAGGCACCACCCAGACAGCTGGTGCCCAATGGAGCACTTGCTGTGACAGAGGGCCCTGCAGTGCAGATGATTCACTGAAGGTGGTACAAGCCTTGTGTGGTCCAGGCCAAGAGTGCTTTGTACTCCCTCTAGTTTCTACCCTGCTTGCGCTGGTCACATGGATTTCATATTGTTTCCTAACCTTCAGAACTATAGTTCATGCATCTACAAGTTTAACCAACTTCAGATGGAAAATGCCTAAAAAAATTTGCATGTCTCCTGAACATATTCAGCCATTTACCCTTGTCCGTTTTTCTTAACACAGTGCAACAATGATTTCTATAGCATTTACATTGTATTAATAATTGGCAGTAATTTAGAGTGATTTAAGTATGTAGGAAGATAAGCATTGTTTCTGTGCAAATGTTACCACATTTTATAAGAGACTGGAACATCCACAAACTTGTGTATCCATGGGACTCGTTCAGTTACTTCCCCAGGGAGACCATACCATGAATGTTCCACTTTTGTGTGCTTTTTGATCCATTTGACTCAGCCCTAGCCCCAATATTGTGGCTTTATTCTGGTTCCTTAAAGTGTGACATTTATTTAATTTTAATATGCATTAGAAAAGTATATATTTGCATCTCCATCTTAGTGGTGAAGAAATTGGTTAACTCATCAGTCAGTTTATTTATTGAAGGCTTTATTTGATGCCTGGGGTAATGCAAAACGGATAGGATGCTTGTAGTGAATAAGTATATTTATTTATTTTTTGGTACAGAGTCTCACAAAGCAGCTCAGACTCATAGTGATCCTCCCATCTCACTCTCCCCAGTGCTAGGATTACACAATATATTACCACACCTTATTTTACCAGCACGGCATGTACCAGGGATTGAACTTGGCTCCTTGCTCTTGTCAGGCAGGTGCTTAGAACACTGAGCTATCTTCTCAGACTGTGTAGGCAATAATTTAAAGGAACATTCATTTGCCCAGTCACCTAAGCATGTGTGACTCCTTAAGAGACCAATTGCCAGCTTGTCTCATCTTGCCCCAAATATGCCATTCAGGTATCAGATTACTGTTATACACAGGCTAGACAGATTGCATGCCTTCGAAGAATTAGGAGTAATTTCCTTTCAGGGACAGAGTCAGAAATCAAATTGATGCCATTCCAACTTCATTCTTCTGGTCTGCTGGTAACAATTGTCCACAGTGGTGTTCCAGGGTGTCTATGAAGGCTGACAGGACAGCAAGAAGACAGGTGTGGGAGCTCTCCAACCTACTTTTGCCAGAGCAGCTCTGCTGTAATTCACTTCATATTTGAGGGTCTTGGCATAAATGTCATTCAAAGGAAAGAGATTTATTCTTTGAAAGAATAACCAAATCCAACTCATTTAGCAAGCTCTGCCTATATATTGTATCTACACATAGACATTCTCATCATATTGTCCAGGAAGCTAAAGCTAATCTGGACATTTCCCTTGCATTGACTTGGAGAGGCTATCTGGCATTCCCCACTGGCAAGTCACTCAATTATGCTTGTTAACAGAGTATCGAATGTAGGCACGGGGCATGAGAGCACCAGGATCCTGGGCTCTGAAGCCTTCCCAGGAGAGCTGAACTTGCATGCCCTGGCCATGGGCTGCTTCTTGGCGTTGGAGTCTGAGCCTTTAATGAGCATTTCTCAAACTGGCAGGGCACCTCTCTGCTATGGAGCAGTGTCAGACAGAGGCGCTAATACTGGGAACCTTGGGCCACCTCTAGCTGAGCAAGTTTGTATTTGCAAATGAACTGATTGCTCAGCTTCAATTTGTGTGCTTGTTGAACTCTGCTGGAGATGAGGGCTCTGAGCAGGTGCTATGATTGCAACAGGTGCCACTGGAATTTTTACTTGTCTTGCTGAGGGGTGGCATTGAAGCAGGATGGGAGGGAATGAAGGAAAGTAAGGCTTCAGCTGCACACAGTTCAGAATCCTGCTTCATTCTGTCACTTAACAGCCACAGGGCTTCATATATAAGTACCTGTACCTCATTTGCAAAAGTGAATAATGAAGCTTGCCTTCAGCATAAGCATGAGGATTAGGATTTTAAAATTTGAAGAGCCTTGTAAAGTACCCAGCTCAGTTGAAATGGGTGGGGAGAGAGAGAGAGAGAGAGAGAGAGAGAGAGAGAGAGAGAGAGAGAGAGAGAGAGAGAGATTTCTAAAATTGGGGCATCTTCCAATGTTGTATCACTTAAATTTCTTCCCACTGTAGCATTATGAACGAGTTACACTTAACTAACTTGTCTGATCAATAAAGAAACTGAGTCACCCAAAGGTTAATAATGTTCCAAAGGTTAATAAATGTTAATTAACTTACTGTTGAGATGTTTACCTGAAACATTTAGTGAGAGGTCAGCTATATATTGCTAGAGCTCAGCATCAAGGAGTGCTGAAAATTTATTCCTGGGCTGTGATTCAGAGGGGTTATTTTGCTAATATATTGATAACATTTCAAAACTCGGTGTCTCAAGACTTATACCAAATTATCAGCTTCTGTGATGGTGCAGGTTGACTTGGTACACCTGGGGTCCTTATGTTGCTTGGGCATGGGTCGCCAGGGACCTTGCCTGGGCAGGAACTCCTGAGTGAGTCACTCTCAGAGCTGGTGGTATACACAGCTGTCAGCTGGGGACACTGCTGGGGCTGTCATCCAGAATTCTTAGCCATGCCTGAGCCTGCTGCTTGTAGCCAGGCCTTCAGTGGCATGGAGGTTGGACTTACAGGAGAAGCCTGGTAGCACCAGGAGAAAGCTGCAAGGATCTTTCTAGCCTGCATTTGGAAGGGAGAGTGTCATTTCCATTTCATCCTGTTACCTAAAAGTGTAGTCCAAATTCAAAGGTCTGAAGAAAAGCAATTTATTGTGGCCTCTGGAGGGGTCTTTCCCCTTTATTTCTAATAAGGTTTTGTAGGAGATGCTACATGTAATTAACAATGAAGATGACCATGCCAGAGATAAGACAAAATGAGACTAATCAATAATAATAGTAATAATAATAATAATAAGACAAAATGAGACTAATCAATAATAATAATAATAACAACAACAACAATAATAATATAATAATAGAATGAGCAATATTGATAAAAATCAGAAAGTATAAAGGACTACTTAGTGAAAAGCTGTTTTAAGGGCCGGTGATTCAGCTCAGTAGACTAAGTGCTTGCTTCGGTACGTGCAGTGGCCAGGGCCCCACATATCACTCGGCCCCTCTCCCAGGAGCACTGAGCTGGAGATGGAGTCTGGACGTGGTGTCACACATCTGTAATCCCAGCACTATGGAAGCAAAAATCAGAAGGATCACTGCAAATCCAAGCTGCATAGTGAGACGATGGGAAAAAAAAAATGCTATAACAGCAGATAATCAACTTGATTATATGCTAAGATTCTGAAATTAGCTTCTTTGGTTCAAATCCTAGATTTTCACCTCTTTCCTTGACACTTGAGGAAGTTACTGACATCTTTGAGCCTCAATTTCCTCCTTTGTGAAATGAGGCTAATAATAGCACCTTTGTCATAGGCTTGTTTAAAGAACTGAATGCTTCAACATGCATACAGGACTTAGAGCACAGTTTGTCATATGGAAGGCACTCAACACACGGCAGCTCCTTTCCTTCTTACTGTCCTTGGTCAAAGCATTGATAAATGTACATAAATGTGTACAGTGACTACCTAGTCAGTATTGATGGCACGGTTTTTCCTGGGACCCTGATGCTATCTCTGTGAAGTAGATACTGTTGCATGTGTTGCATGATCAATTGGCCAGAGATGCCATTAATGTATCCAAGGTTGCACAGCAGGTGAGAGGTTTAGAAGCATCTTGCTGATGCGTTAGTGTGGCTCCATAGAAAGGACACCTCACCAGAGCCTCAAGATCCAGTGCTCTTTGTTTAGCAATATGAAGAGGGAAAAAAAAGGCTCTGTGTCATTGCTGGAGGACTCTGGTTGGAATGGATGATGATACCTAAGTCATGGTTAGTTTATCAAGTTTGAGGGGAAAGTAAACCATGGTTAGAGTCTATAAGATTCCATGTGATATGCTGAGATGCAGAGAATGATGCTTTGATGCACCTCACAACAACCCTGCATTTGTGGGACTTGGAATCAAGTCTAGATACCCAAGAAGACTCATGCCCCAGAGGTCTGGGCTCAATGCAGACCAACTAAACAAACATCTCTGGGGACCTTACTATGTGCCAAGCTTTGAAGGCACTGAGATGAGCAAGACTCAGCCCAACACTACACGTGGAGGCTGTTGAGAAGAAAGCTGTGTGAGTGGTGCCAGGACATATTTGGTGGTGGGGGATTAATCATCTAATCAGTAGTCATTGGGTGCCCTTCCTGTGTGAGGTTCTGCTTGAGTTCTGGTTTCATATTAGCCTTTAGGAGAGATGGCCGAGCGTCAGACCATGGTACCAGACTATGGTTCTGAAGTTGGCCATCTCAAAGGAAACAGAGACCCAGTGGAATATTCCTGTAGATTGTTGTGCCGCTAGATTTGCCTTATAATACGCATGGATAGAAAGAGGAACAGACAGGGGATGAATTTTCACTTTTGTCATGCCTAGAATTGGACACTGGACACTTTATGCTTTGGTTTTCTGTTCTTTAAGATGGCATAGAATTTACACCTGACCACCTCAGAGAGTCACTATCAGGCTAACTATAAATGGTTCATAAAGCTGTGAATTCTAAGTGGTTCCTGAAATGGGCCTGTGCAAGCAGGGTGAGCTCGAAGTCCAGCTCCCTGGGTGAAGAATGGGGCTGAGCTTTGGTTCAAGGCAACAAATAGCAGACCATTCTTAAAATGTTCACTATGCACAAAGACTTTTTATGACTTTCATCTCATCTAGTCATCATAACAGTCCTTGGAGGTAGCACTAACTCCACCCTCTGAATGAGGAATTTGAGGTACAAGGGTGTTGAGCCCTTATTGATCATTTGTCAGGTAAGAAGCAAACTCAGGTAAGATGCAAAGTCAGGCAGGATCCATTCCTATAATCTCCATGTTTTTCTATCTATCCTGGGATAAGACAGCCGATGGTATTTAGATGATATGCTAAGAATAAAAACCTGTACTGTGGATATGGGAATCAACTCATACTTCAGGTTAGAGAGGGAAAGAGGAAAGAAGGGCAGGGAAAGGAGGGGAAGAAAGAAAAGAGGAAGGAAAAATGAAAGGAGGAAGAAGGTAAAAAGGAATAAAGACAGGAAGCAAAGATGTGCAAGATCATATTGGGAAATGCTCAATTCACCTGGCTTCTGTGCTTACAGACTTCATTGTTTACTGACCACCTGGTCTGCTAGCCCTGTGCCAACTACTGAAAAGCATTGAAAGATCCATGCATTAGTGCTGTTGGCTGGAAAACATCATTGTCTAACCTTGGGGTTTGCTGAAAAGGACATTGTGTTCAGACCACTCCTTGCAGAGGGTGGGGATCATACTGAGTATTTGACAACTGTACCTCACTTTTAACTAGAATAATTATTTTAGCTCATTTCTTTATGGAAATTCTAAATTAAAACTCATTTAGGAAAATAAGGTGATTTTTTTTGTTTGCTAAAACAATCTAAAAACAATGGAACTTAATTATCTCTGAGGTTCTTTCCAACACACACACAAAAGAAGAGAGAGTAAGAGTTCAATTGAAAAATATTGGTAGAAGGTCAGTAATTGAATCTTGGAGTAGCGTCGCTTTCAAATGATGCTAATTAGTCAATTTTAATGAGTATCCTGCAGTTGAAACTAAGACCTTTCTTTGCCTGAAATTACAATGGGCTCTTAACTAAGTCTCTTAGAATCTACTCTGACTGCTTCCAATTACGTCCCATCAGAATTTTTACTTAAGAAGTAAATTCAATCTTGTCCTATTTCCGTTTTAAACATCTTCTGACTGGTGTGTTGGGAGCATGCAGCAGAATTTAAACTGAGCTTCAGTTCCTCACTGATCTAGTATCTGCCTTCCCCTCAGGCCTCGGTTCATACTTTTTCTTGACTGTTCAGCTATAGCCCCACTGATTTTCTCTCAGGTCTCCACACAAATGTTTGCTTCTGTCATTCCACAGGCATCTGTACAGAAACATTCTGCCTTAAATGGCGTGGTCTCCCTTCCTTCCTCTGGTAGCCTCTTCCTGTTCTTCAGATCTCATCTCAACTTTCTTCCCCCTGGAGTGTGTTCCAGGACTTGTAAGACTGTCTTGGGACTTGTTTTACAAGCTTTCCTAGCATTCTCTCTCCTCAGTTGAATGACAAACCTCAGTTTGTTCTTATAACTTTATCTATTTATCAATCCCTGTCTCTCCCCTGACAGATAACTACGTACATATTTTAATCATTTTCCCCATAATGGTGCAACAATGATCTGTAGATGGGCTGTCATTACCCTATAAATAATCCAAGGATTTTCGCTTAGGATGAATATGTTCAAATTATTGTCCTCATTCTCACAGGAAGATAATAAATTGAAATGGCTGTCCAGGGTCACTCAGGGATTTTCCAAAGAGACCATGCCTAAAATTTGAGCTCACCAATTTGAAAGTGCAAAACAGCTGAGTAAAGTGAAAACTACAAAGGGAGAGTGTCTTAGATTGACATGGGCGCAAATCTTGTAAATATCTTTTGCTAAGTGTATTAGTTGTGGAAATATATTTTGTAGCAAAAAAAAAAAAAAAAAAAAAAAAAAGCCAAGAAGAAAACTTCAAAAAGGATCTAAGCAGGGCTGGCCAAATAGCTCAGTGGATTAAAGCACCTGAAAGCAGGTGCAAGGACTAGGGGTTTGATTCGGGGCCTGCTGTGCCAGCCCTGCCCCTGGGATGTGCTGAGATGGTGATTGAGACTGGGCACAGTGGTGCGTGTCTGTAATCCCAGCTCTTGAGAGGCTATAAATAGGCGGATCAGTACAAATCTGATCTAGTAGGGAGACCCTGAACACCTTCTCTAAAATACAAAAAAAAAAAAAAAGGACCTAAGCAGATGATTTGCAGAGCCTGCTTTAAAATTGAGGCAACATTCCTAGCAGGTATAAGTACTTAAGGTTGATATAATTTGATATTTCTTTTCTGTGTCCCCTGTCACCTGATTTTGACTTCTAATACTGGAGAGCAAAGCGCAGCCATGGAACATTAATCACAGGGCAGGCAGTGTAATTATTTGCATTTTTCTATGGCTCTTGGTTTTTGCTTTTTTACTTCTCAAATCCACATGGGCTTGACCTGGCTGTCTAGGCCATAGCCAAGCACAATGTAATTATACATTGTTGAGGGGAAATCTCACACAGGCCCCAAGCTCCGCCTCTGATCTTGGGGCCTTAACTTCTCAACTATGTCTGCTGCTTACGTATTTAATTGGCGTCTACAGAAAGATTCTGGGTACCAAGATAATTGTTATCCTGATTCTGATGACTCTCAGTATGCACAGCAGTTTTCACTCTTCTTTCTGAACCCTGTATTTACTGGTCTTTGGATTGAATCTCCTTAGACTTCAGAAATGGGACACAGGTTGATTCCATCTTATATTTCGGTTATTAGACTGCCTGACAATCCTGGCTCTTCCACTTGTTGGGCAAGCGACCTACAACTGTCGCAGTACCTAGCAGACCTCTCTGTTCACTCAGCTGCACTGTCACAATAAGAAAAACAGCTTTCCTATGGAATTAGTATCATAGTCATATGATATTTTTGATAACTGTACTTAAACTGTAATGTAATCCACAGTTATAATATGCATGTAAGAGAATTATAGTAATAAACCCTAGACATTTAGCAATCATACTACTTTTCCTTCCATCAAATGGGTATTTCTGTTAGCAGCTTAGACTATTTAATTTTTATTAGTACATTTTCTGTGCCACACTGATTGTGTTCATTGTGGCCAGCTGGTGCAGATAGATACCACGTCCTAATTCTTTTTTGAATCCCCCTTTCTGCTCTACCCCTCTCCTTCCATTTCTTGTTCCTTTCCATTTTGCAAAAGATTCATAACCCTGCTTTTTTGTTACCTTTTATTTTTTTCTTTAATCTATCCATATTTTGTATTTCTCACATGGGAGAAATATGATATGTATGCTTGTGTATCTCATTTATTATGAAAACAATAAAAATGTACCTAAATTTCTATGCTTTTTCCCAATCTTTCTTAGTTACTTCCCTTTTATTTAAATTGGTGGATGTTTTTGTTAGCAACTGGCTTTTATACAGTTTTTCACATAGAATTCAAATAAATTTCCACTGGGAGGGGGAAAAACAGTTCACGTATCATTATGCTTTACTCTTAATTGTAATAGCAGATACAACAGACATGAACAGGTTTGGGGACAAACACGACTCTTGGTAAATGTGCATGTAACAGAACAGAGGCGTATGGGGTTCGCAGGAATGCAGGTCCTCAAGAGTGTTCAGTGTGCCAAGATAGTGCACCAGGCTTATCTGGTGGAAGGAAGAGTTTGCTGAGAGTGTGCCTACCATTACATCCATGGAAGTCAGTCAAGAGATCTCATCCCCCTCATGACATTAGCTCTTATTCCTAGGAACTTGCCACTACGAGTGGAACAAGATATCCAAACTCCTAAGGTAAGAAAAGTAAAAACAGTAACAGTGTTCCTTGATATCTACCATCAGCCTACTGTGTACCACACACAGTGTTGAATACCTTACATGTATTGACTCATGAAATCCTGAAAACAGGTGCCATTATGCTTCCTGTATGTTAGAGTTAGAATAACATTAAGAGTAAATGTGACAGGAGAAGAGAAGAAAAGGGAATGCATTGTGCTGGTGAGCACTAGCGAATCTCCTCTCTGTTTGTCTAGATTAGGCTACACTTCCTTCTAGTCAGATCAAGCCCAGTGCTTTGCCCAATGATACTGGACCAGGCTGCATGTCCTGCAGTGTCCTTTACTGCATGTGGCTAATCATTTGTCTTAAAACTTACTATAGCTACATTTGTTTTTAAACCAAGATCTCTACTGCTTCACCACAAACTCTGTGAAAGGCAAAACACTAGTATATTCCCCTTTGGTTGGGTTTGGTTTAGTTTGGTTTGCATTCGTGTGTTGGTTTTCACTAACCAAGCTATCCGCAGTGACAGGTCAAGTGCTGGCCACAGCACAGCACAGCATTTGCAGAAACAAAACGAGGAAACCTTTGAGACTGGACGGGTGATCATGTTTCAGATTTGCGGTGAGGAGAATGCTCTTCTTATTCAAGAGAACAGCATATACACTGAGGGAAAAATGATTCTGAGATTAATGTCTTCTGTAAATGGTAAATAAATCAGCATGTAAATCAAGACCAATTAAACACATGGGGTTTGGAACCAAACAATCTGGGTAAGCTAAATCCTGGCGAGCTGTGTGTTCAGAGTTCTTCTGGCCTGGACTGTCCTTATGTGTGAAATGAGGATAATAACAGTACCTCCAGCACTGAGTCATTGTGAGGATTACCCAAGATATGTATGTAGTGTTTTTACTGTGGCGCGAGTGGTCAGTAAATATTAGCACTTCTGGCAAATGCCCTTATTGTCAGTGAATAAGGTTAGACCTGTATGTCAGGATGAAATTATAGAGCAAATGAGTACGTACTTTGAAGTCTTAATCTTATAATGCCAGTGATAGGAAGCCCTCAGAGAAGAAAAATAGAAGTGATGCTATGGTTAGTAAGTATTCTTTAGTAGCCACTGCAGAAGTAAACTAGAGAATCAATCATGTCTATCTTCTGGGTGTAAATAGATTCAGCGTTCCTTCCCTGTATTGACATGAGTGTTACCGACCATCAAGCTGCCTCAGGAAACACAACCAGCAATAGAGTGGCTTTTTTGAACATAGGTTACTGGGCCCCATGGCCAGGATTTCAGATTCAGCAGGTCTGAGAGAGAAGTCCTAGGTGCTAGGGGATACTGAGGTCAGCAGTCTACAGAGTGTACATATCTAGGGTAGAAGACTCACTGCCATGTGTGTAGCTTCACGTAGCTATGTGCTTGGTAGGAATTAGCAAACTGAATTCATCTAAATGAATCGTACAAGATGCGGAGAAGAGGAGAAACAAAAGAGACATTATTGTATGATTAGACAGCGCTGCATGAAACAAGGAAAAGGACAAAAATAATAGAGAAGGGATCTAGTTTGCATATTTTCTTCTGCATTCACTTGGCACCAAACCTTTCTTCCTGAGGTTTTTCAAGGGAGTATGTGCCTTCGGCCACAGTTTTGAGAAAGGGTGATTTATACCAAGTGAAGAGATGATGGCCCAGATTGCTCGGTGTGAAACCACAGCTGGTAATTTCCCTTCTCCTCAGTTGGAATCCTCAGCCTACAGACAGCCTTGGATTTTCTAGCACCTTCTGCTTAAGCAGATGCTAATGGCTTCCGGTCCCTGCAGGTAGCTTCCCTGCTGAGAGGTGGCCTGACTGCTAACCAGCAGCTGCCAAGGTCACAGCTGGAAGATGCTCCATTTCAGGTATAATTAAGGAACAAATGTATCCTATTTGTCTTAGAAACATTCCTATTCTGAAAAAGTAAACCAGGCACAAAGATACCTTAAGTGTAGGTAACATTAAAGTTTACAAAGTGCTTTCACACTGTGGATCTCATCTGATCCTTTTATAAACTGGGGGAGGCCAGGTGCAAGTTTGAATCTCTCCATTTACAGGAGCAAAAACTAAGCCACACAGAAATTAATAATGTGCTCAGGATTATGAATACTTTCTCTTTGGCTGCTATCCTTCATAGGCATAGTTTTGTTTCCTTATCAAAGAATATTTATGTCAGTAATTATCCTGTCTCAGTCAATTATTCTTGTTCCTGAGATCCAATACTCAGGACAGGGGTTTGGGTTGGTGCAGTTTGCGGAGGGTTCAGTTATAGTTTACTGACTGCCAGGCAGCACTACAGGCAGAGGGCCATAGCAGAGGAGTGGTTCTTGCCTCCTTCTGTGCACCTGGCATCTGAGTGAAGGGAGAAACTGAGCAGAGAGACACCTTTCCAAGTCACACCCTTAGTGACCTGTGTGTTCCAGCCAGGCCCTGCCCCTCCATCACATGCTAGCTCTAATACCCCATCATCCTGTCATTTTCCAAAGGTCCACACCCTGACTCCACACGCTTTTATGGGAGATCTTCATGTAGACTGTACATATACTGAATCTTCATTTACTCATCCTCTCATTTATTTCTTCAACAGGTATTTAGTGAGGTTCTACTAAGTTCCAGCTGTGATAGTTTTGTTTGTTCTTGAGACTAGGCTTTCACTAAGTTGCTAAGTTGGTCAGGCTGTAATCAAATGTGTGATCCTTCTGCCTCCGCAAGAATGTTGGGATTACAGTCATACACCACCATATTCAGCTACTATTGGTATTATACAAGGAGTAGTGTTAGGCTGGTGCAGTAGATGTAGGATACCCTTTTTCATAGAAATAGAAAAACCCAGCACTTATAACAAACCTGACCCAGGAATGTGCTTGACTCTGCATCTGAAAGTCAAAAAAAGCCATATGATTTAACATTATTAACCCATAAGATGTCATACGTAGAAGAGTACATAAAAGATACTTTAATCTTTCCTCATTGTGTTGTTTTTTCTTGTCCTTTTTACTTTTTATTTGTTTATTTGATAGAGAATATACTAATTGAGAGGACATTAGAAATGGTACACATTTAGAAGAAGATGAGAGGTATTCAACTGTGATTTTTGCTTTGCACTTTGTTGTCTTTGATATTGTTGCTCAGATTACAGATATTAGCATATGGAGTTAGTCGAAGTGAAAATTTTAGACATTAACTGTTACTTTCTAAAAGCTGATGGAAATTAGTACTATAATCATCTCAGCTATACTTCCTGGATACTTGAATGATTTTCCCTCTTACTTTTATTAAAGAGTAAAACAAAACAATAAAGTCCCTTACTAAGGTAACTGCATTAGTTGTGTACTGCTGTGCAATGAATTCTCATCCAGTTAAGAGGTTGAAACAGCACAGACTATTTATCATGCAGGTTCCCTGGGTCAGATCCTGGGTGTGGAATAGCTGGATCTTCTGCCTGTGCTTCACAGGTTGCAATGAATGTGTCTAGTAGACCAGGCTCTTACCTGTAGGCTCTGGGGAAGAACACACTTCTAAAACCCTTCCACTTGTTTGCAGAATTCATTTCTTTGGGTAGGACTGAGGTCTGTTTATCCTTTCTGTTTCATTGGCTAACTGGGATTCATTCTCAGCTCCTAGAGATTTGCAGTCCTTGCCTCTGCCCCCCTCCCATCTTAAAAGGATACAAGTACAGCATTTCCTTCTGTGCGTCAAATCTCTCTTCTGCCAACAGCCAAAGAAAGAAAGGTCTTAGGCAGCATGTCCAACTAGTTTAGGTTCATCGGATAGACTGCCCCTTCTTATGGGAAACTGCGAAATAAAAGAATACATTTATGAAACTGACATCTTCTCTGAGTCTCAGGTCCTGGGCAATAGATCCTAGAATCGTGGGGGGATCAGAGGTAAGTTTTTAGGATTCTCCTTAATATCACAGAATGGTCATAACATAATGAAGAAGAGATTTCCTGAGCTTGGGGGTTGGGGTATATATTGGTACACAATGTTCCCAATATCTATGACTCCATAATATATTGACTGATATTTAAGGTCTTAAAACACTAATTGTTATATCTCTTCATGATTTATGAACTCAAAATTCATTTGGGGATTAGCTGGATAGTTCTGTACTTAATGTAGGGATCTATGGCTACTTTTTATTAAAAAATAATTTTACTGAGAAAAAATAGTAATGAGATAGTTTCAAAACCAATTAGTAGGACAGTTTCAATAATAAACACATTGCATATTGTAGTCTTAGTGGATATCCATTGTACAAGATGCAGACATGATATCCTGTCCACAAACACTATTAGAGCAAATCATTTTATTCACTGAATTAAGAGAATGTAGCTGTATTTCTAGCCTCACTATTATGTCTATACAGATAAAAAATGGTCATTCATTTGTGTCCCCTTTTTTTCTTTAGTTTTGTCAGAGAAGGGTATTCCATTGTCATTTAAATATTGTAGGTGTATGAATTTTACTTTGTTTTTATACTTTTCTGCAGGATGGTTAAGACCAAGATAAAAAAGAAAGAAATGTAACTTTTGTATCTGATAAGGTCAGTCAAGTCCCCTCAGGATTTATCCTGAAACCCTGTACCGCACTTTGTAGATTGGGATCTCTCCTTGTGGTCTTCTAGAATTGGCTGTGTTGCTTATAAGAGGTTGGCTTTAGCATTGCAAGACAAATTTTTGAAGCAACAGAAGACAGAAGCTGCTGGTACCTTCCAGTTAGGATGCAAAAGGGGTAGGAGTCAAATTTTCTCATTTAAAGTGCTTGAAACAGTGGTAGGATGAATTTAGATTCCAAAAGATACATAGATGTCCCATTTCTGTGCTAGGAATAAGCTTTGAATGTGTGAGATATGGCACACATAGTGGTTTTTTTGCTTCTTGTTTTCTGAGGTAATACATTGTAGTACAAGGAAAAGCATAACCTTCAAAATCCTCATGAGGAAATGTTTTGTAATGCAGAATTGTCCTGTAGAAACTTTGTCAACTGAAATTAGTTTTTAATACATTTATTTTAAAGTTTAAACCCCTCGTTATATGTTTTTACTCAGGTGCTTATTTTATTTATTGTTATAATTATTGCTTCTTTTTTCTTGAATGATGGTTAAGAGGACACACGTACATGCCCATGAATATGCACAGGGGCAATTTGCCTTAAGCTACTATCACTGTTTCAATTCAGGGAGCCGTTATATATACAGTGGTTACCAAGAAAAGGGAGGATGATTGCTTCAGTTGCTCACTATTGCTACTGTGGAGCAATACTAAATGTGCTTTCTAGAACTGAGGGATTTATCAGAATATCACTACAGGATCCAGTGGAAGTTGGGTAACATTGCATAGATCAGCTGACTTCCATAAACTTGGACTCGCTAGACTGTAGTGAGCCGATGTTTTGTAATGGCAGGAGTGGAATTAGAGTCAGTTCAGAGTAGCTATCCAGCACTATTATAATATGTAATCATCATTTTCTTTCCTCACTATGCAGTCACCCTGATACAATGTTGGCCCCTATGAAGAAGCTTACAAGAAAAATTAAAACAGAATTTTTGGCATTGTGAAAGATGGTCCTTAAGTGGAAAATTTTGGTTTTGGCCTTCCAACATAGCTTGTGAAAACATGGCTTGTGTGTTCTTAGTTGGATCATTTAATGTCTCTGGACCCTTTTCCATTGTTTAGTGAGATCGAGCATTACCTGAGCAATATGCAACTCTGAGAGCCTGACATTCTGCCAGGGTCTACCTGTAGGCTACTTCTGTCAGAGAAAACTGTTGCTTTGCTATAACCTGAGTTGAGTTTTGTTTCTGTATGCACGTTTTGTGTGTGTGCATGTGCTTGTGTATGTGTGTGCCTGTGTATATGTGCACCTGTGTGTGTGTTTTTTTTGTGTGTATGTGTATGTGTACTGTGGGTGACTGTTCAGGTGACAACGACTTATTCTTGATGTGTATTAACCTGTTTTATTAAATAAGAGTTACAATTCAATGAATAAAGGGAAATCCACCCAGAACAGCTGTCTGTCAGTCATGGAAGGCTACAAGGACTTCCTCAACCATGTGGCAAAGAAGCTTCTGCTAAAAATATCTTTGGCATTTCTTCTCTGAAAGAAATGAAAAAGAAAGAAAGTCCGTGAGGCTCAGCACTGTAGCAGCCCAAATGGGCACAAGCTGCATGAGGGGCATGGAGATGAGTGACAGCGGCTGGACTTCACAGCGGCTGTTAGGTAGGGTTTATTTAGGACAATGGAAGAATGATACCTCCATTTCTACAGTGTTTGTCATTTTGCATTTGTAGCAAGCAGGGCAGTTTCCTCACTTCTTTGATATAAGCAAGAAAATAAGTATCTCCTGTTCCTTTTTATTGTTTTTAGTTTTTTTTTTTTCTTTTTCCCTTGAGTCTCGGAAGTAGCTTTCTATTTGGAATAGAATCAGGGCATTGCATCAGAAATAGAACTGAGTTCCTTTCCTTTTGGAGGATAGCGCTTTTATTTTGCTTTAGAGATGCTTCCTAATTCTCCTTCCACCTCATGGTGTAGTCCACAGACTCACACATGGGTGAGCTGGAACCTCAAGGGTGTGACAAATCACCGGTGAGCATTGGTACTGTACATTGTTTCTCCTCTTTGAGAGCCAGGTTTTTGTACTTTGAAAAGTTATACTCATGATACCCTCAATGCCAATTAAGATGCAGAAAAATCATGAGCATCAAAAGTAGTAAAACCTCACATGTCACTGTCTTGATAATATTATTCTGGTTGTTTTAAATGATTTATTTCATAAATGTCTAATTGAGATATCGTATGGTTGCTGAAAGTACAGTTATCTTAAGTGTATAGCAAGAAAATTTGTACAAACTGAATGCACACATGGAAACAGCACTCTGGTACAGATGAGGCCCTTTCTTTACAGTAACAGACCCCTAGATTCTTTCCTAGTATGGTCACCTTCTCTCTGAGGGAATGACAGTCTTCACTGCTATATCAAGCACAGGCCGTACCTGCTCCTTTAAAGCACACCACCATGAGCATTTTGTGTATGACATCTCTTACCTGTTCCTTCTTGTATGTGATCCTTCTATGTGTATTTGTGTACCCATGACACACACACACCCCCAGCCTATTTCATTCCGTGTACATCTCTGTTTTCAGCTAAGGGTCATTTTAATTCTTTTCAAGCTGGGTCTATGACAGATACTGCTGCACTCACATAAATGTCTTTCAGTGGAGTTACATATCTGTTTTGGGGGGCCCATCCTAGAGGTGGAATTGCTAAGATGAAAGGATTTAGACATTTAGCTTGCTGGATGCTCGTGGAAACACTTCTTCTTTCCAAACTTCACAGAAGCAAGTTGCTTTCCCACCAGTATCTCGGGCAAGGTTTGATTGCCCCACATCTTTGCCGATATGTAGCACTTTCCATCATTTTTATTTTATATTTTAATTTTATTTTAGCCATCCTGCTGCTGTAGTATCTCCGTGCCATTTTAATTTTCTCTGTCCTGGTGATGAATAAAGTGGAGTTTCATGTGCTTATTGGCCTTTTGAATATTCTGTTTTATGAAGTGCTTGCTCTTGTCATTTGTCTAATGAGTTTTTCTTACTGATTTGCAATACTGTCTCTATTGTCTAAGTCTGTTTGGACTACTACAGAAAAATTCCACAGGCTAGGTGGCTTACATGCAACAGGAACTTATTTATTCCTTGTTTTCTAGAGCCTGCAGAGCATAGGATTAAGGCACTAACAAATTTGGGCTCTGGTGAAGGTTCTCTGGGTTAGCTTCTGCCTGTATCCACACATGCTGCAGCTCTGTCTGATGCAGTTTGTGAGAACCCCACACTCATAACTTAATCACCTCTAAAATGTCCCATCTCCGAAGAGCATGACTGTGAGGGTCAGGATTTCAAGATATGATTTTGGGGTACTTAACATTCTGATCATATCATGTATTATGACTGCATTATTTTGTAGGCTACAAACATTACACATTTGTCTTCTCACTGAGTATTGTCTCTTTACTGTGTGGTACTTTTTTGGGGCATGTTTTGATTTTAGTATATTTCTAGTAAGTTTTCTCTTTCTACAGAGTACCTTAGAGATATCTTCTCCCTTCCTACACACACAAACAAAAAGATATCTTTCCCTCCTGCAGTGCCAGGAAGACATTTTCCTTTGCCTTTTTTTCAAGTTTTCTTTTTTTTTTTTTTTTGTGGAACTTGAACTCAGGGTCTTGCACTTGGCAGGCAAGCACTTGTTCTACTGAACTATCTCCTGGTCCCTTTTTGTTGTCGTTGTTGTCAAAGTTACTTTTTTTATATTAGGATCTGCGATGCTCTGTTTTGATTTTGGGATATAGAAACAAGGATTCATTTTTTAAAATAGCAATATGAAGCTGATTCTGGAGCATGCCTGGAATTCTTTCTCCCCTGGATTTTTAAGTCTGGAATTCCTGATTTCCAAGGGACTCCTTCGCAGGTGAGCTCAGAATGAGCACATCAGTTGGCTTTCAGAGGGGACACTGCGTGCTTCGGGGCACATGTCATCTTATCTGAGACTCCCAATCACTGTCCCCAGGAGCAGGCTGCTATTTCATTTGGAGTTGAGACAACATAACCTTAGAAATGACGAGCAGTTAGCGCAAAGTTAAATAACGTGGGGCAGAGCTGCCTTTCTACATTCAGCCCCACATCCAGCTCTTTCTTGCCTAAGCCTCATGGTGACAGCATTGGGGGGACTGCGTGGAGTACACCGCCATGAGTCTAGGATAGTAAGCCAAAGTCAACAGGCCTGCTCTACAAACCAAGAGGCACAGTCTTACCAGAGACATTCAGAAAATAGGGTTATGCTTTGCTCCCCATGTTGGTAACAGTTGTGGCTAGTCATAGTTTTTCTGTGCTGGAGAATTCCCAAGTGCATATTCAAGATAAAAAATTTAAGGTCAGGGACTCCCAAGATGACTCAGTGTTCTAAGGTAAGCTGAGGCAGGTGCAGGGGACCATGCTCTTGATCCCTAGTACCACATGCCATTATCAGTCTCCCCCTTAGGGTGGGCTGAGCCAGCAAAAACAGAAAAAAAAGTTGAAGACCAAAGAGTGGTAAAACAGTGCTTATTACACTTACTCTATATGATGCCATTGGTCTAGATGGCCACTATGTACCCTAGGGTGAAGTCCCATTAGACTCTAGTTAGGCCTGGCTTACTTTTCTGGCCCATTTTGTTTGGGTCTTTCATTGTCCACCCTGCTCATGGCTCAGGAATCATAGCCCAGCGCTACAGCTTCGCCCAGTGGGACCCTGCTGCCTGTAGCCCTTCTGTGCTGCCTGAGAGTTCTGGTTCTCTCCTTCTCTGTCTCCAGAACATCCAGACAAAAGCACAAAGCTGAATTTCATTATGCTGCAGATGCCTGTCACGTCTTTCTAGACCCAGGACAGTGCAGTTGCAAAACCTGTTTCATAATCCTCCCTCAATTACACTCCCGACAACCTAACTGCACCTCATCAGACTTCCAAGGTGATGCAGTTCCAAATGAGAAAATACCCCCAGTAGGGCAAAGGGCCTCACAGCCTTCTTTTGCTCTTTTCTTCCAAATTGCTGTGTGCCATTCAATGAGGCTCTGACATCATCTGACCTATGGAGAAAAGAAGAGAAACAGCTTATCAAGGCAATGTTAGGAAGTTAAGTAGAGGAATGATTAGAAACCAAGAGCCTGTGGGAGACGTGAAGAACTGAGGTCCTGCGAGCCATCGCAGTGCATACTTACCAGCGCACGTGTACACTGAGTCACCTTTCAGTGGAGCCCTGAGCACTGTGACACTGTGACGTGCTCATCTCTCATTAGCTCCGTTCCTCTAGAGTTCACACACGCACGCACAGCACAACAAAAGGACAGCGCATCTCCAGAAACCTAAAAACAACTCCTCACCTCCCCAATTGCGTCTGTAGTCTAACAGAAAGTATGCTTTGCAGAGTCACACCAAATTACTCAGACACCCATTACGATGTCAAAGAAATGCCAAAAAGCAACACAGGACATAAATAATAGAATAATTCAGAACTCCAGTTTTGTTTCTTTTCTCTTTTCATTTTCTCTTCACTTTTCAAAACCCACTCCTGGTAGGCATCTAGGAGTTATAGATTATAGTTTTCTATTTTAGCCTACATCTGTTTTCCCTCCCTCTCTCTCCCTGGCACTCATTTCCTGTGATCTTCCCTAAAATGCCACAGGCCAGGCACCACATTCCCATCTTAGGCAAAACCTCCAATTAAAATCAGCAGGGAGGTTGCTTGAATTAGGGAATCCAGCCAGGGCTCCCTAGCTGGATGGTGCTGAAAGGGGGCTGTGAGCCTTTGAAACTCTGATGGGAGCCTTGGTGGCAAAGCCTCTGTCTTCCAAATGACAAGCAGCACCATGCTGTGTCATGGAGAGACCTGTCAGGTTGCCAAAAAAGTAATGCCAGCTGAGGCGAAGACGCGGCCAGAGGGGAAGCAGCAGAGGTGTCCCCTTCATGGTCCAGAGCCTATTTTTCCCCCATTCTGGGACTTGGAGGACAGGGAATGCATCCCAAGATAACTAAGGCCATGCTTGGTCTGGATTCCTAAATCCTGAACTCCGGTCAGCTGAGTCCGTGCTGGTGACCACAAAGGGTCACAGTCCCTCTCTGGCCTTCACTTGTCTCATCAGTAGAATGGACATCACCAGATAATCCTATCACGTGGAGGCAATGGGAGGCTAAGGGCTTGCTGCCATATAGAAAGCTCATGAGAGACGCTGAGCTTCTACCTCAGCAGCCAAGTCTGAAAGTGAGGCTCCAATGCGAGGGAGGTGCACTGAACACGTGTGAGGCTCCTTGCTGGAGGGTCCTTGCTTCTGCAATGCAGGCTGCTTCATTCAGAACCTCTTTGCATGCTTTCCAGTTTGGAAATGAAAGTGCAGCTTCCTGCCTTCCCTTCTGACCTCCTTCCTTTCTAAACCGCCTCTGCCCCCATCCCCATCAGAACAACACGAAATCTCATCTGACAGGAGGGTGCTGATTTGCACATATTAGAGTTTATCCTTGGTTGCAGATGGAAGACAAGGAGGGTCCCTGGGGATGGAGAGCAGCATTTTAAAGTGTGCTCCTCGCTGCCTAGCACCACCTGCCTCGCAAGGGGGCTCCCTCAGCATTGAGACCCTCCCCTCCAGAGCTGCTTATTAAGCCACTTCTCAGTTACCAGGGTTGAGGCGGGCTGTCACAAGCTAGCCTGGGAAATGGTATTTATAGATCACAGTCCCTCCTACCCCTGTCCCCAGCCTTTCCCTGTGTGCCTGTCTGTGAGCCCCAATTATCCGTGAATGGAGAAAAGAGACCATGGCAGGTCCAGAGGAAGCGAGGGATGTGATAATAGGCCCTTCACACACTCAAACTTCCTGTGTTTTTCCATTGCTTCAATTTATTTCTCTTATGGCTCCCTTTCTTCTCCTTGCTGGCCTCGGTGCTATAATTTTACCTTCTGGTACAGCAGATAACTGGAAGTGAACCTATACCAGAGTAAAGATTCTGGCTCATGAATGTGAGGCAACTTTGTGGTGGCAAACAGGTTCCATGTCTACGGGTCTCGTGTTTGGGGTCTGCTGTGACCTAGTCTAGGAATGACACACTGATAGTGCTGGCCCTAGTATAAACTACTTAATTATTATGGTGCTGTTTTCACAGGTAGCACAGAGGTAGCTAAGTGTGCTGCTCACAGAAGCTTATGAAGATGTTTCTCCTCAGGCATGGTAGACAGTGAGTGCTCAAAGATGGTAAAGCACAGATTTCCCTCACTGGTTTTGAGTGCTCTCTGCAGTTGAACACTGCAGGGTGATGACCATCCGAATGGTCCACTCAGAGCACTGGCTGGAGACAGAAAAGGTATAGGACATTGTTCTGACTGAAGCTGGTTTCTAAGTTTTAGATCTTGCTGGTTTAAAAGGAACACCCACCAGCACTTATCTGGCAAGGGAGATACCATGATCTCATAAAAGAAACATCCCCCATCCCCCATAAAAGGGCTTGTCTTTCTGCTTATAATCTTATCAAATGGAATAGTGAAAGCCAAAGGGATGCTCAGTGACCTTGGGAGTCAGGACTTTCTGATAGCATTGCTTCATGTTGGCCCAGGAGAGGAGGTAGGCTGATGACTGGCCCACTCAGTGGATCCACCGTGTCCATGGTCCCTGGATCTGTGAACTAGAAACTAGTCTTGGCTGAATGTCCTTGTTTCTGTCCTTCACAGTGTGCTTGCATTCCATGCCATTCTGCCCCTCCAGGGGCTCCTTGGTAGCCCCTTCATGCCCATTCTTTATCCCCATCACCTTACTACCAAGTCCTTTCTATTTTCTCATCATCCTTCCCAGTGTCCCTACCTTTCTCCTGTTTTCTCTTTCCTCTTTCTCTGTGCCTTGATCCCTGCAAGTCCCAAACACCACCTCCTTTCTGAGTCCTCGTGCTGTGTCATTAATGCCTTCTTTGATACAGCCCACAACCTCATGATTATTCTGAGGTCAGGAGATGCAGGTGCCACACAGCTAGCTGATGCGTCTCAGAGGGCCTCTGTCCCCAATCCCTGCTGCTCGACAGGGCTGGAATCCTAATTCGCCACTAGCCCTGCTGCTTGTTGCTGCATCACCAGGAACTTTCATCTTTTTATTTCCCTGTGAAGGATTCTGAGAGTCCAGCCACAATGAAGCATTGATCCAAGGAGTGGGGGCTGCGGTCTTGACAAAGGGTCCCAATGATGAGACACGGGAAAGGGGGCGCTCTACGGGGTTATAGAATGCCTCGCAGATGGGAACTGAGGAGGTCTAAATGGGGTACTGTCCTGTCACTTGGAGAGGGAGTGACAGGGGCAAGTGTGGGCCATTTGAAAGAGGCATTTTGAAATGAGGCTTTCGTCAGATGGAACCACGAAATCAGAGCCGGGTGGAAGGCCCCTGCAGTTCGCAGAAATATCAGATGACTCATCCTCCAATATTCAGTCCATGTTCTGCCTTGGGAGGTGGGAGCCGCGCAGCTCATTAGGATTCCAGCTCCGTTTCCTGAAGGCTGGGCCTGCTGCTGTTCTCCAGGCTGTGATAGGCTTGGTCTCACGAAGCAGAGACAAGGGGCGCCTGGAGCTGTGTGGGCGGGTGGTTCAGAAAACTAATACTGCGGTCTGGAGGGGAGAGACACAAGTTTATTTTTCTTCTTTGAAAAGAAGAACAAAAATATTAATATTCTTTGTTCATTTATTCATTTGACAAACATTTACAGAGCCAAGCTCTGCACCAAGTGCCCTGGAAAGGAAGGGCCTCTCTTATCAAGGCTCAGAGCCACAGGGAAACCTGACAAGGAAACAGGGATTCCTATACCGTGTCTGGGATGTTGGGAGGAAAGTTTTGCTGCCAAGGAAGGATGCTTCTGTGGATTTAAAGGGAGGAGAGTTTCAGAAAGCTAATTATTCCACCATTTTCTCTTGGCTGATAAGCAACTCATTTAAGGCAAAGAATGGCAGGAAGCCATTTCAACAGTATCCATTTTCAAATGGTTATAACAAAATGGCTTCCCTCAAACTCTGAGAGATAGTGAAATCCCTTAAAGTGTCTCAATACCTTCAAAGGAAGAGCTTATTCTCTAGGATAAGATTTCTTATTATTACCTTCTTCATAATTGCTCTCTGCTGGGCTTTTTCTAAGCACTTAATATATTATCTCACAGAGTCCTCTCACCAGCCCAGCCACATGAGCTGGGCTGTATTATCCTTATTTTAGGGATGGATACCAAGGCTTAAAGAGACAAAATGACTAGCTCCTGGATGCAGAATGGAGTTCTGAATTCAGCTGTGCTCGGTCTACTATCCATGTTTTTCATCATAAAGCTCTACTGCCCCCTGGCTCTTAGTGTTTCGGTATTGGTGAGTGTAACTCAGATGTGGAAATGATAGGACAGATGGCCCACCACAGGGGGTGCAATGCAAATCTATCTCTGGTTCCATCTTCATGAAGTGGGGATCATAAGCCAATGGCACCTATTATCACTGTCATCACCATCACCATCAACTGATCACAGCTATGTACCCTTAAGAAGGGTTCGCTTAACTCCTCAATGCACAAGGTATTAGCTCCATGCCAGGAGAGCTCTCTACTCACAGGCTGGAAGACTTAGAGTCCATCATTTCACCTCTGAGCTTCTGTTGCAATGTCCATAAAACACGCCTGACAGTCCCTTTGCAGGAATAACAAGAGCAATGCTTTTATTGAGCTCTTAATACCTACCCAGTTTGGAGCTAAGATTGCACATAAAAATTCATGTCACCTTCCCATCATCCCCATGGAGTGGGAACGATTAGAAATGAGAAGGAGATTTTCTGGTATTGCTTCACCACATACATGGAAGAGCTCAGGTTTTATGCAATCGCTGACTAACCTCAAGCTCCTAGTTATGTTCAGGGCACTATTGTGAGGTTTAAGTGAGAAAATGGAAGCAACCCTGTGCTGAGTAGAAAGTGTTAGATATGTGCAAGGGACTATTTTTTTGGCATGGAAGATAGCCAAGAAGTGACTTGCACACAAATGAAGAAGGATGCAATGGCTCTAGGCTGACTGCCTTTCACATCTTTCCCTATTCTTCTGTTGCTTCTTATTTAATTACAAATCTGTCTTCCTTGGGATGTTTTAGCACCTAGATTGTGGGCATAGACTTTGGTATCTTTTACAGTGTCCAGGTGCAGTAGAGAAAATGACATAGAGATACATTTGCAAAATATGTCATTGATTTGAGACTTTGTAGCTCTGGGAATGTGAGCTTTTTTTTTTTAATGGGTTTTGAAAAAACTGAGAGGGAGCATCAACAATGTGGAAAGACTGTGTGGTTTTTAGCATAGGATAAAATATAATTTGTTTTTTTGTTGGTATTGCTGGATACTGCATAATCTCATTGAAGGACTGGTTAAATCATAGATGAAAAGAAATAAGATGTGACATCTATTTTACTGCTGTGTATTTACCAACTTGTTGCCATCCAGAATGTTTAGACCCTTTCATTTCCTACATTAAACATGTCTGGAAGTTGACAATATGATGTCATAATGTTATCCTTACAGTCACAAGGCTGGAAGGATCCCCCTCCCAAGATCCAACTTTCCTCTTGACAGATGGAGAGAGTCAATGTTTAAGAATGCAATGCATGTCATACAGCTGGTTAATTGCACTGCAAGGAGCGAGGGTAGAATAACATTCTTAACGTGCATATTGTCTTCCTTATTCCAAGTGTCCCAAGTAGCCCTTTCATTTGGGGGTGACTCTAGTTTGCCATAATAGTTGTTTAAAGCAACTTCCATCCCCACCCATGATGGCTAATCATCTCCCTTTTCCCTCTGTTCCCCCAGGACAATTCAACAGTGGCTTGCAAGGGTTCAGTCGCTTCTCTACTGCAATGAGAATGGGTTTTGGGGCACCTTTCTGGAGAGCCAGAGGAGCTGTGTGTGCCACGGAAGTACCACACTGTGCCAGCGTCCCATACCCTGTATCATAGGAGGGAACAACAGCTGCGCCATGTGCAGTCTGGCCAACATCTCCCTCTGCGGCTCCTGCAACAAGGGCTATAAGCTGTACCGAGGCCGCTGTGAACCCCAGAACGTGGACTCGGAGCGCAGTGAGCAGTTCATCAGCTTCGAGACTGACCTGGACTTCCAGGACCTGGAGCTCAAGTACCTGCTGCAGAAGATGGACTCACGCCTCTACGTTCACACCACCTTCATCAGCAATGAAATCCGCCTGGATACCTTCTTTGACCCTCGGTGGCGCAAGCGCATGTCCCTTACTCTCAAAAGCAACAAGAACCGCATGGACTTCATCCACATGGTGATCGGTATGTCCATGCGCATCTGCCAGATGCGCAACAGCAGCCTGGACCCCATGTTCTTTGTCTATGTCAATCCCTTCAGCGGGAGCCACTCGGAAGGCTGGAACATGCCGTTCGGGGAATTTGGCTACCCGCGTTGGGAGAAGATCCGCCTCCAGAACAGCCAATGCTACAACTGGACTCTCTTGCTGGGCAATCGGTGGAAAACGTTTTTCGAGACAGTACATATCTACCTACGAAGTCGGACTCGGCTACCTACCCTTCTGCGTAATGAGACCGGCCAGGGCCCCGTGGACCTGTCTGACCCTTCCAAGAGGCAGTTCTACATCAAGATTTCTGACGTGCAGGTATTCGGGTACAGCCTGAGGTTCAATGCAGACCTCCTCCGCAGTGCCGTGCAGCAGGTCAACCAGTCCTACACACAGGGCGGCCAGTTCTATTCCTCTTCATCCGTAATGCTCCTCTTGTTGGATATTCGGGACCGAATCAATCGTCTGGCTCCTCCTGTGGCCCCGGGGAAGCCCCAGCTGGACTTGTTTTCCTGTATGCTGAAACACCGTCTGAAACTCACCAACAGCGAGATCATCAGGGTGAACCATGCTCTGGATCTCTACAACACCGAGATCCTCAAGCAGTCGGACCAGATGACAGCTAAACTCTGCTAACCCGGGACTCCTAGCCATGGACTTTCCCTTTTGTTGTACAAAACACTACAGGACAAAACAAAGTGAAATGAAATGAAATGAAACGCAAAATTTGTAAAGTATAATTAATATTCAAAAAAAATAAGGGAGGAAAATCTTCATTTGTTGGAAACTAAAACGTTCTAGCAACTGTATAAAACCGTTGGGCATGTTTGTTATTTCTATACTCTGCCATGAAGAGGGATTTCAGCCTTTATGGAGCTTTGAGGGAGATGCTTCGTAGGCCTCAGGTGCTGTATGAGGGGGGAAGAGGGGAGAGCATATGCAATGAATTGTAGAGGTCTCTGCTGTGCAGGTGCTAAGATTAAACACTGAAAAGAAAGAGAGATATATGTAATGTACAACTGACACTGCCATTTTTCCTTGTGGGAGGAAATGGACATAGATAAAGAAGATATTTCTTCGGTTAAGATTTCTTCCCTCTGTATGCTTAATTTTTGTGGTTCCTTTGACTCCGTCTCAGACCAGGGTGGGTACACAGTGACATTCCTTTCTTTGTTTCTCAATGAGCCAAAATGAATGGAAGGTGGCCATTAGGTGGGGTTGGGAGGAGACATAATCACATATGGCAGGACACTAAGTGACCTTAGGTGCCAACTCATCAGACTCCCTAGCTGGGGAGGTAGCTAGCTAAAAGAAGCATGGAGTCCCCATGGTTACATGCACAGTAACTGCCTGAGTGTGGACCTGAATCCTACCTTCCCACTCCCTTGAGGATGTGCCTTCTTTTAAATCCCCCTGGATTCTTTCACATTTTCCCCTCCCACAAAGTTGCCAAGGGGTTGTTTTTCTGAGGCTGTTTTGATAGTTGTTTTTGTGTGTGTGAAGAAATTCCTCCCACCCACTTCGTCAAAACTGAAAGAGTTGAGTGTCAGATCTCCTAAAAAATGCCTCCCATATTAAAGACAAAGTCTTAGTCTGAATAAAACAATGAACAAAATTTTAAAAAATAAGGCAAGTTTCTAGTATTGCATTGATAAACCATTTTCTACAGGACAGATTTTTCAGACTCAAAAATTATCACTACATTAACTCATAGCACATGCATGCATACATGTGCACCCCCTATAAACACTACTATTTTATTGCCCTGAGAATAGTCAGAAGTCTTTGGAGGGATTAGTTAAGTTAGAGGGAACTTCTCTAGAGCATTTGCACAGGCATTGCCTCGTTTCTAGGAGCCCAGCACATATCTTGTCACTATGTGGTACTTGGGAAATGTGTTTCCTGGCCTTCAGGCTGTGCATATAGATCTCCCCTTGTCCAGCACATTTATTTATTTATTTATTTATTTATTATTTATTTATTGGTACCTGGGATCGAACTCAGGTCCTTGCCTTAGCCACTCAGGCTCTCATGCAGCAAATCTGTTCTTCAACATCTTTGGAAATGGACCACTCCTGCACAATTGGACCACTGGAAGACAGGAAGTTAATTAGTACTATTCTCCACTTTCCTGCAGTTCTTCTGTAGTGTAAGGAAAGCAACAATCTCCATTCACGTTACGTTACCACACATATCTAGTAATCAGGATACCCTTCTGTTCTCTGTCCAGCCAGCCTTGAATGTTTGCACCTAGTAGCTCCGGTTTTAAAAGTGGTTTTTCCCCTCTCATGCTAACATCTTAGCTGTAATACAAGATTTAACTTGCAGGCCAGAGTCTGCGATAGCACACCTAAGTTAACACCATCATCCCTCGTGGATGTTTTTTAAGGTCCAAAGAGAAGGCTTCCATGTGCAAGAAGTTAAGAACTACCTAACTTCCCTAAGGATAGGCGATGGAAAGGTATTTTGTAGAATAGTAAATTCTAACTTCTATATGTGTTTTTAGCATGAATTAGCATATATTTCCTGTCAACTTCTTCAACACTTAGAATACACTTTATACTTCATAGGTTTTCATTTAGTCTGGAAATCCTTCATGCCAGAGGTCCCATCACAGCTCATTCAAGCAAAAGAAGGTTATGCAGAAGCCTAGTAAATCATCAAATATTTCTCAATCAACTAATAGATGCAAAGAGAATGTCTGAAATGTAAATATTTGTAGTAAGTGGTCCATACTTATGTGTCACTCAAATTAATGAGCAAGTGAGGTATCTAAATGATTTTAAAAACAGTATTTACACTACACCATAAGGAGTGCTAAAATGGAGTCAAGCTCAGAAAGAGGCGCTCTAAAGAAATTATTCCTCTGTTCCTGTGTTTGATAAAGGATTTCATTCATAGAAGGGATGGATTCTTTCTGAATATTGGAAAGTGATCAAGGCTTGGGCAAGCAGAAAGGAAAGACTAACCAAAGGAACTGTGAATGTGAACCACAGAGGTCTCACTAGCACATATAAGGGTCAGAATAACAATTATATTTAAAATGCCATTTAAATCTACTTTGGTTTCCGTTAGATTCTAGATGAAAACTGGGGACAAGCAAGCACATCTTGAGGATCTTGAGAGTGAGCTTCACCGTGGTGTCTCTGCATTGCCTCCCTGTTCTTACTACCTGCTCAGCACTGCTGCACATTCCTCATGCCAGGACACTGCATCTGCACTCACAGCACTCCGATGCATCACCCTTAACATAACAGCCAGAACCTTTACGCACACTCTTGCACGAGAACTGGCCACTGCATTGTGGGAAGGGCCTTCATTTTGATAGCATTAGTTCAGTGGTTTCATCTAATAGAAATAAAGCAGCCATACCTACAGGCAGGAAAGCATGATGAGAGAGAATTTTCAAGGACAAGGATTCAGACATCCAATTTTTTATTGTGCAGTAGGAAGAATGACTTTACTATGATGGAACATAAAGTTCTGTGGATTTCCAAATGTCCCTCGTTCATGTTGGCTGACCATTTGAACTAACAAGGTTCCCCTCTTTCAGAGAGTGGCAGAAGCCTGAAGCCTTCAAGTGAGATTTTAATTCAATTAGTGTCTTATCAAATTGATGCAGCAACCAAGGACCTGCAGTCTCTGATTAATATGCTGACGCTAAGACACAGGAGTGAACAGAATGCCCATTTGGATAAGGCCTAGTAGCAAAGCATGTCATTGCCATGGAAACCACAGAATGCCATTAATTAGCTATCAAATAAAATCATTGGAAAATCCTAGACCTTGGCATGTTTGCCCCTTTTAAAGAGGAGGGCAAGAAGAAGGTCACAATAACAGTGCGACTCCCATCCTTGATTAAAATCTTAGTTGCACAGAGACAATATATTATGAAGTAGGAAAAAGTTGAGTGTGCAGAACAAAGGCATGGGATAGAAATGAGGGTTTGGGATTATTCAAGTCTAAGAATATAATTTATACTGTGGAGTAGCTCACTGTCTATATTGATAGAATCATCTCAAGTGACAAATATTCTATTGTAATTTCTGTAGAAAGTGATAATAATAATAGCGATCCACTAGATGGTGATAAATGACCAGGGGAGTAGATCCTGCCCTCAATGAGTTATTAGCTTTTAATATAAGAGTTGCAAACCATGTAATTTTCAAATTAATACAAGACAATTAAAAAATAAGAAGGCAGGAAAGGGGAAAATTTAAATAGCTGGACACAAATAAACAGGTAAAATTGTGCAACTTAATGCATAAATAATCACAATAAATGTAATTGGATAAAACTTGACTACAGAAAACCAGAGGTTAGCAAACTATAAACTACAAATTAAAAGTAACAATTGAAGATGAAAGGACTATTAGACATTAACAAAACTGTTACTAGCAGTCAAAATAAGACTGCAAATACCATATCATGGCTTAAGATAGTCATTTTATTTGAAGAATGGGTACAAGATGACAGAATCACAGACATAAGGAAAATTCTTTAACACTTCAAAACTTCAAATTTTAGAGATAACGAATTCAGCAGGATTTGATGCTGGCTACATTGTTTCTTTTTCTTGTCTCAGAGTGGAACATCACCTAGCCCAGTTGCCTAATCAAGACAAAAATCAACATCATGGCATTTTAACTGATAGGTTACCAATCTCACTTGGATAATTATAATTTTAGACTGACTGGTTGTTTTCTTGGTAAGACTTATATAATGTCAGCAGCTCCAGCCCTGCCAAGCAGAAATAACTAGAAGGCAGAGGTTGCCTGAGTGAACTCTATCTCAACATTTGTTCTCTTTCCAAATCATCATCAGAACCTAAATTTAGCAGTATGATTCCTCACTTTTCAGCATCTGGGCTGTGGACTTTCCATGTTCAACTCTATGGTACATTCTTGACTCCCTTGACTTGGCATCCTCCTGTCCTCTCAACAAACTCACTAGTCAAAAAGGAAGCAAGAAAAGAAAAATAGAATAAATTTGAATCTAGGACCAGGAATATTGTCACTTATATTACATTAACTTAACTCATAGTCTTTTTTGAAGGACTCAGATCTCTTTAATTGTACTTAAATTGAAGGACAATGTATGTCTCTTCAAAAACATGAAAGCTCTGGTCACTTGCCAGTAAAACTATCTCCTCATAAACTTTTGAACACTATCTCTTGATCTCTTGAGTGTTCTGAAGTGCTTCAAATCTTGAGAAAGTATCTCTGATCTGGTCCACATTGTAAATTTACTTCCTTTTCAGTATCTCAAGTAGAGATTGCTCTAGGATCACATATCAAGTTGATGTAGTTTCTATAGCTTCATCCTACCCTTATGGAGTCTTTCTACAATGACAAATCTCTTCATAAGAATGGCAGTTTTGATCACTTTAATAAAACACATTCTAAATACAATACTTATTAAGCAGATATGTTCTCTGTCAGCACCAAGTAAAAAAGAGGAAGCTTTGAAGTGGAAAAGAACTGAGTTATATAAGAGGATAACAAGAAATGATTGACACATATTTATTGCATCATCATGAAATACATTTCAGGACAACAAACCTGATAAAACACTGGACCTTAAATTAGAAGAAGACTTTGCTAAAGCAAAATATTATATATATAGTGAATTTCAAAGTCGAGTCACTCTCTATGTCCTCAGTGTCAGAAAATGAGAATCTCACATCTGTCCCCAATTGCTCTGGGTTAGGTATCTCTGAAGCTGTTTTAGTTCCACCCAAAGTCCTTTCTTCCCAAAGGCTGAACAAGGAGCCTGTGTTATAGGTACAGCTTCATAGTCTCCATAAATGTGCTAAACAAAGTCAATTACCCCACAACTAAAGCAATGTTGATAAACATTTTAAGCAGGAGCTTCAGAGATGATAATAAAGAGAAAGAAGGGATTCCTGAGGTTGCAGTCTAAAGTTTATTGCTGAATTCATGAAAGAGGCCATGCATGCCCTACCTACCAAGATCATGCATCTTGACCAGGGATGGAACATGGTCTGACTTCGCCTCAGGTCTGAATAAGTAGGGAAATTGCAATGCTCTTGTAAATTAAAGTATGATTATAAACACTGCCAAGGGTTTATTAATTATGTGGTGTTACTTGAATAATATATAATTATTAATTAATGGTAATGTCACCTGATATTTTGTTAGTGTACAAAAGACTTCTGAGCTGAAAGCATTGACCCTGAGGTTTTCCTGAATCAAAACTTATATTTTAAATGTGGAGGTCACAGATTAATTGTTACATTCAACAATATTTTTAGCATTCACAGACAGCAGCGTTTCTAAGAGTACTGACTTAGAGATAAGAAACAGGGCGTGAAGTTTGACTATTACCTATTCATCTTCACTGAGTTATTTAGTCTTTCTATGATTTTCTTCTGTAAAAGAGAGACTCTTCATAGGTCAATGAAGAGTTATAGTTACTGAGAGAATTAAGCAGTTGTTTTTAAAGGCTCTAGAAACTGATATGTTAAATGAGTTTCACAAACTCATTTATATATATAAATATAATAGACCAATATTTAATTATTTTAATATGTAATAACTGAAATTAACTGAGCACATTTGGCAGGCCACACACACAGTAAGAGTTTTGTGGGTGTCACCTGTGTCTTAGTCTGTCTGGTCTTTCATAACAAATGATGGCCTGTGTCATTGATAGGTAGAAGAAATGTCTTGCTCACAGTTCTGGGGATCGGAAGAATAAGATCAAGGTGCTAGCAGAGTTGGTGTCTGGTGAGAGCCTATTCCACATCCATGCATACTTTCCAGTATTGCAGTATCATTGCAAAACAGAATGGACAAGGGAGGTCCTATGAATTTTTTGTTTTATTTGTAACAACATTAATCTTGTGTGTGGTGATGGCCTCTCAGGATTTAATCACTTCCTAAAGATCTCTCCTTTGAATATCAGATCAGAATCCAACACATGGACCAGACGACAGACTCTTGTTTAAATTTATAGTTGAATGCAGTAAGTCCAATTACCATATCATTATACCCATAAAGAAACTCAATTTGGAATGGGGTCACTTGTCCTCTGACCTCACAGCTATTGATGGGATTATGAATTTGAGGACTTTCAAGCAGGACACCTATTTATACTACATGTTTCCACAGAAAGTACAAATGCAATTTCTAAGAATGCAGTGCGTTTTAATAGCCCAAACTGTAAAGGTCATATGGAACTTCTCTTTAATGCCAGTGCCCTTAAGTCTTTCATGAGTCAGAGGCAAGGTTGGGTTGCATGCATAGACACCTGAGTTACACAGCATCAGCAAGGACCCTAAGGGCAGGCCATGTAGGGCAAATTTTCCATCTGGGAGAGTATTTCCAGACTCAGAGCCTAGTGGCATTCGTTCCTTCCTCTCTGGCTTCTCAGGGAAGCAAATTCGCCCTGGGTATGGTTCCTACCTGTTTTACAAGGCTCTGTTGTGTTGTGTCTCACCTATACCTGAGAAAGAGCAGCAGCACGGCATCTGGAAGAGGAATAGGTGGTGAGCAGTGATATGGATAACTGCACTCACAAGAAAGCTGTCATCTGTTGCCCCAGTGGCTCACAAAGAGACGTTTAATCACCTAGGCCAATTTCCACATTTGAGAAGAATAGATGTAGTTGAAACCAGTATGGTTCATGGCTCCTAAAAACCCATTCCAGCTGTCTCCAGTATAGTCCTGCAAAATTGGTGGGGGTCTTTTGAATGAATAAGAAGGGTGCCAAGCAACTTCAGCAGACAGGAAACTTTGTCTTTGCTCAGCTTCCTATTGCCTCCCTAATTAATTATTTGCATTTTCTGACCCAAGAAGCTCCAAACTTGTTATTCTTGAACATAATATGTAGCCATTTTTTTTCTTAAAAATTTTTTTTGTTAATAAAGGGATGAAATAATGATACTATATCACATTGAGCACTTGTATTTGCAGACATGTGGCTTCTCTTGGTGATGTCTTTTAAAGAAGAAGACACAAATGCCACCTTCTAAATTTATAGGATCAGTGTCATTCAGATCTTCAGAAATGAGACTCAACACCTTTGAAGAGAGAAGTAAAGAAAATCTCATTGTGTTTCCTAAGCCTCAAGACAACTCAAATGTTTAACTTACATCTCACTTAGTCCTCATGAATTCCTGAACAGGGTTACTAATATCCCCATCATACAAGACAGTAAGCCAGGGTACAAAAAATCATACAACTGAAGTTCAATTTTGACATTTCTTAGGTAGCATAAGCATTAAGTGTTGAGGGTAAGATGCAGTGATTAGCAGTGCTGGGTCTAAGCCCTGAAGGGATACACTTCTTGGTCCTCTCCTCTGCAAACAGAGTGATTCTGGAAAGTCAATTAACCTCTGTGTATCTTGGTGTCTTCATCTGTTCTATTGGGAGGATAATAGCGCTACTTCACAGGGCTGCTATGAGACATTTCTTTTCCCTGAGTTTTTATCTCTTACATGAGTTAGTACAGCCAAGGGCTGCCTAGACTTCTCTGATCCATAGCAAGAATTCAATAGAAGTTAGTTTTCACTATTTCTTCAAGCCAAGTATGGGCCTACTACCAGTGTTTAAAATAATTGTCTTTGTCTGTCTCTCAGCTTCCTTTCTTGTGTCTCCTTTGGAATCTTCTCTGGCACAGACACTGAACAGAAGACTTGTACATGTAACCACTGCTTTCAGAAGTTAACACACAACTGATGATAACAAATATACTTAAACCTGAAATAAGAGAAGGGCATAATCTCAAAAGACAGAGTTTTCAAGCAATAAGAATGACATCTGGAAATGGGAAACTAGAAGACTGAATTTCTCAGAGGATACACTCTGAGGAACTGTTCTCAGTGTTCTCTCCCCAGACAAGCTTGATAAGACTTCACTCCATTGCCAGCCAAGCAGGGATGTAGCTTAGCAACCCAACCAGAAACAGCTCAGTGTGTTCTGTTTTGTGTGTTAAGAGTTGCTACTGCAGTCCTGCAAGGGATATACTTCCAGTTAAAGCTCCAACCATAACTCAGGAAACACTAACAAATTGGAAGTACCTGAGAGAAGTCATCTGAGAGATATGATGGAGTAAATGACAAGCAAAGCAGAAACAAATCACCTAAATTAATAGGAAATCATAAAGAGTCTTTTTTATTTGCTAAAAACATTGCAAAAACTTAATGTGTGAAGAGTAGTTGAACAAACTAAGAACTTTATATGTCTGCTTTAATGAATTTTGATTCAGCAAGTGAGGCAGCAGGACATACCCAGCTTCTAGCTCATGCAGGCCACCTCTGCTCCAGCTACAGGCTCTTGATTGTCACCTACGGTTTCAATCATGAATTATGATCTCAAGAAAACATTGCCCTTAATGAGGTCCAAAGGTACAAGAGTTCTGAAGTTGCAGTGGAGAGCTGTCAGCCTGTTATTTTGAAATGAGACATATACTGAGGAAAACATGTGGTGTTATGGGAATATACAACGGGATCATCTCCCACCTAGATCAGACAGAGAAGAGAAAGGCAGGAAAGCACTCGAGGAGCTGAGAGATGCTTCATAAGCATCTTGAATGACAAGTCAGGTTGAGTGAGCATAGGACGGAAATATTGTTCTGTTGTGGACTAAACCATTCATGCCATGGCCTTGTTTTGCTGGAGAGGAGAAAGAGAAACAGAGAGAGAAAAGAATGTGGGGATGCCTATGCAGAGTAGTTGCTGCAAAAGATCAGACTATTATGTCATCACATGATGAAGCCTTTTTTTCTCACATGAAGATTTTAGATATTGTCCTATAAGCACCTGGCAGACACTGTAGAAATTCAAGCCTGTAGCGGTGTAACTGAACATACTAAATTTCTGCTCTTTCTTTATGTCCCAACACATGTGTTCCTGCTTTAATCTTTTAAACTCTTGGCTTGATTTTCTGCCAAGTTCCAAGAAAAATCTATAGTAGTTTTGCACACTTCTCTACCCTTTCTCTGATATTTTGAAATATCAATTTCCTACTCTTGAATTTGAGCTTACATTGCAGCCTATCCATCTGATTTCTGGTGAAAGAACCCTCTGTCCTAATGCTTGCCCTGGCTTCTGCTTTCCATTAGCCATTAGGGCTGTTCCTAGTTCTGTGTGAGTGGATCCCCTCTGCACCATCCACTGCCGTTATCTTTGTGCTCTCAACACTAGAGAACACCTCTTGAATAATCATCTCCTTGTAGCCTACAGCAGCTTTTCTAGCTCAACCGCTTTCCCAAGAAATGGTTCACTCAAAGAACTTGTGCCATTCCCAGTTCTGGTCAGCCTGCTAATGGTAGAAAAAAAATCACTGGTCCCACTTGTCATTTTTAGAAGATTGGCTAAGAGCACAAACTCTGGAGCCAGCTTTTCTGTAGTGTGGGTCAACTCTTAACTGTGTGACCTTTGGCAAGTTAGTTCATCACGCAGACTCTGGCTTTCTCTGGCCTGCCTGATGATGTTATCATTTGCCCCAGGGGCTGTGATGAAGAGGGAGAAACTAGGGAGAGAAAATATTTAAGGAATCACCATGCACATAGGAGGAGCAAAGTAACCGCTATTTTCATTTCAGCTTCACTCAGAGCATGTGTTATATCATAGGGATGTCCTAGAATTGATTAGAGTGAGTTACACATATTAAAGCACCAGGTATAGTGACAATGAGAGAGATACAGTTATTATTTTCATTCACAAAGCAGCATGTCCTGTGGAGAGATTATCTATGTCTTATTTTCTTATATATAGGCTCATCACAAATGAATGAACAGTAGCCACCCCCAAATTTCTGGTTAGTTTTTGAGTATTCACAAGTGCATTTGAAACATATAATATTTATCCCCAGAAATTTTTTTCTAGTCCTTTAGAGGTGTTAGAATTATCTGAATTTTTTTTTCTTGTTTTTAGAGGCCATCTTGGAAGAAAATCTCCACATGGGAGATTAGGAGACTGGCTGCATGGTATAACACCATTGGGAGCTTGCTAAAATTATTGTGGAAGATGGGACTATGGAGGCAGATTGCCAGGCTAAAAGCCTGCCTGACAAACACAAGGACTGGGGTTCAATCCCTGATACTGCATATTGTGCTAGCCCTGAAACTCTTGTTGCAGTATGCAGACCACTGAAACTGGGCATGGTGACTCACTCAAATAATCTCAGGGCTGGGGAGACTGAGACAGGGGGATCACTATGATTCTGAGCTGTGTAGGGAGACCCCATATAAATAAATAAATCATTAAAAAATAAAATTATTCTAGAAGAGTGGCAATATATGTGGCAGAAAACATGGATGTATGAATTGCATTGTGCCCCTCATTCATATATCCAAAGTCCCAATTCTCAGTATTTCAGAATATGAATGTATTTGGAGACAGAGCATTAAACCAGCAGGTAAAGATAAAATGAAGCTGTTCTAGTTATCCCTTTAAGAATAACAAATAAAATACAAAATGAGATATTAAAGTTATGTGACTAACAGAAAAGATCCTATGAGGACATAGTAAGAAAAATGAACATATGTGAACAAAGAGAGGGGCCTCAAAAGTGGCCATACCTGCAACACCCCAATCTTGAACTTCAGACCTATTCGTATATTTCTCTCTCTCTCTATTTTTTTTTTTTTTCTGTGTTTAGGACAGGGTGTACATGTTCTCACTATGTAGATCAGACTCCTAGTGAATCTTCCATTTTCAGCCTCCCAAGTGCTGGTATTACAGGCATATGCCACCATGCCTAGTTTCAATCACCAGTCTCAGCATGCCCAGAGGCAAGGTCAGCCTCTGTGCTCTGCCAAACCAGGTGCTTGCGTACACTGAGCTATCAGGTTATCCCTTATAGTTATATTTTTAAGCTGTCTGTTCTGTTGCATTTTTATGCAAATCCTAGAAAACTAAGCCACTTTAGTCACTACAAAGGTAAATGCAAAGAGACAAATGCTTGAATCTTTTTTAGGAAAAGACATGTTGCCTTGGATTCCCAGAGAATAGGTAGATGGACAGTTGCATCTTGTTTCTGTATGAGAGCTGGATTGATAAAACTAGTGGCTTGGATGACTTTGTAGAATAGACACCTGCCATGTGACCCTCAGGGCAGTTAGGAGGTTCTCTTGGTCAACGAGAAGACAATATGGACATTTTCAATTTAAGTCATCATAGAAGCAATATCCTGAGAATCACAAAGATTTTTTTTTTTAACAGTGCCACAAACAATGGCTACCTGGTAGTACTCAGGAGAGACTGAGGACAAGTCCTTTATCTCATTTCCTACAAATACATGGGTATAGAATCTCTGCAATAGTGAAGACAGGGGTTTAGGAAACTTCATTAATGAATACAATAAATATCTTAGCAATCAGATGAGTAACAATGCAGATCAGATAAAATATCATTTAAAAATAAATTTAACATTTCTAGCATTTAGATGTTGTGGAATAAAGGAAAGTATATTACATACAGGTAGGCAGAAAATCCATAAACTTACATTACTAAAGTAAGGGGTATGTATCTTTTAACCTCTGTCTGCTGCATCCTTAGAACTAGAGTAACTTCTGGCATCAGAAATGTGCTCAGTAAGCATTTGTGGAATGAAAGAAATGGAGCACCATTGTACTCTTTCCCTAAGGTAGAGGCAGACAGAGGCCCAGAGCAGTGAGGAGACCTTGCCAAGGTCACATATTTGGTCAGTAAGAGACAAGGTAAGACTGAAAATGTTTGTCACCCTTCCTGATTATCTGCTCAAAGCCTAGGTAGGTAGTTCACAACACATCAGCATGCATTGGTCCAGTATTCTTTCAGACCAGTTTATATGCCGAGTGACCTGGGATGATAAATCCTCTTCCCCTCAGCCCCTGGGGAAAGGGAATCTGCTGTGTTTTGTGATCACCAGGCTGGCAACATCAATCTGGAAGTTTGTTAATGACACTGACCTGAATCTGTCATATTGCAGGGAACTCTTCACCACCGCTAAAATTTGCTGCCATAGAACAGATTTTAGTATGTGGAGGTCTCTAATAAACTGATTAAAAAATGTTTCTTTTTTTTCTTTTTTTTTTCCAATTTTTAGGGAAGGCTCTACAGGGTGTTCAGGGTCTCACTGCTAGATCAGATACATAATGATCCTCCTGTTTACAGCCTCCCAAGAGCTGGGGTTAAAGGTGTGCACCACTATGCCCAGCCTCAGTTGCTGTCTCAGCACACCCTGGGGATGAGGTCAACATGGCAGGCCCAGGGATTGAACCCTTGGCCCCTGAACCTGCTTGCAGGTGCTTTAATCCACTGAGGTATTTGGCTGGCCCTAAAAATATTTTTTCAAAGTCTGAATATATACTTTTCAGAATCTGATAACTGGCAAAGTGAGTGGAAATAAATGTGAGACACCAGGACTCCTGTTGCATTAGAAGGTACTTATACTCAGGTTGTTGCACCTTTCTGCCTGTTGCCAAAGAAAACATTTAAACTTTCTTTGGTGTTTTTAAGTGTCATTTCAGCAAATGAGGACTAGAGTCATAGGTGAACAGTGAGACTTCCTAGTGTAGATTGGCTTCTGACTCTAAGAAAACCCAAGTTATTTCTTAGCATCTCTGACACCTAGGGATAGGTCCATATTTCTAACTCACTGAAAGACTCCGAAGAAAAAATGGAAAAAAAAAAAAACCCATGCACAGTTCACAGAAAGAAAACTGAGTCTCAGAAAGAGAATTGGGCCATAACACTTTGGAGAGGCCAGCTTCACCAATCTTCCTGCAGTAGCCAAGCTCATGTTACTTAGGCCATTCACTCCTTCCTTCACATAGCACGAAAACTTAAGTACCTAGTATGCAGCACTGTATTTAGATACCTGGCTACCTCAAAGCCAAGGTCAATGTATGAACAATCCGTTCTGCCTCAGTTAATTTTCACTCATTGCTTGACAAAATACCTGATCCCCAAAATGAGGGAAGGAAAGGTTTAGTTAGCTAATAGTAGAGGTTCCAGTCCATATTCAGCTCACTCCAAGACAGAGTGACACATGGCAAAGGGCAGCGTTTCATGGCAGCAGAAAACCAGCAAAGAAAAACCAGGGTGGAGCAGCTGTTTCAGCAGCTAACAAGCCTGTCTCACTCCCTTCTATTGTATTCAGGCAATCTGCTCCACGGTGGGTGTAGCACTCACACCCTTAATCTCAGCATTGAATCATGAATTAATCACAAGCTGCAAAAGTCTGCTCCAATGACTGCATGAGGATGTTGGGGGACAGCTAAACATAAACCATAACAATTCCATTCAGAGAATTTCCATCATGCAATTGAGTGTAATCATATGTTTAAAAGTATATCTCATTCTTATCAATACTTTTCCATTTTATGAAGAAATTTGATGTCATAAATAAGCACATGATTTACAACTGACCAATATACAGAAAATATTAACTTAGTGGATCCATGTTGCTCCAACTGTGAACATTTTCGACAAAGTTCTGTCTTCATGCTCACCTTAAGCCAACTTCTAAAAGATTATCTCTGATCTTTTGGAATATTCTGCTGGTAAAAGTACTTTTATATCCCTGGTGGCTGGGGCCTTGCTATGCCCATTAAATCGGATAGCTTCTGGTAAGAAATGATATTTAGGAGAAATATCTGCTTTTTCTCCAGGGACCCCAATTCAGAGTAGTTGAGATCAATCATATAGTTGCTATGTGCATATGTAACTGATATCCAGAGAAATCCATACACACCAAGTTCAGGTGCCTTCCTCAGGTGGAAGTATTTCCCACAAATTGTATTACATTGTTTCTGGGAGCATTCAAGTGCCTGAGCAGTTCCACAAAAACAGGATCATAGGGAGCTTGGACCTAGTTTTCCATCATTGTTGCCCATGCATCATTTCCTTTTGTTGACTGCAGCTTGAACATTTTGCTGCAATATACACACACAAAAACCTTTTTCTTTTTTTATACTGAAGATGAATCTCATGACCTTTTGCTTTCCAGGCAGGTACTTAAGCCACTGAGCGATCTCTTTGGCTCAAAGCTTAGAATTTTTCTAGTGAACCCTCAAGCTTCAGTGTCATCATGGTCATGGGTGTTCTGACACAACTACCCATTTTGCCTACCTCGTCAAGCATTGGGATAGTTACCATATGAAAGGAATCCTAGACACCTGATGTCCTGCCTTCATGAATAGTGTTTTGAGAGCCCAGTGTTACCTGGATTATAAGTCAACAGACACTGACAGTAACTGAAAGCTGGACACTAAGTGTTGTCAGTCATAGTGGCTATGGAGAGAATAGGCTATGTGGTTTAAGTATGCACCAAACTGGCCTTTCCCATATTTCACTGAGACTTGTGGTTAGATCCACACATCACAGACAGCCTTGAAAGATCTCAAGTTTGTCTTCTTAAGAACGCATTTTCAAATCCAAGCTTATGACACATCAGAAGACAGTTCACCACTCTAAAGAGCCAGGTACCTAGCAGAAAACCTAAGTTGTTCCCCCAAATACAACCTCAGAACACTGACTCCACTTTCAGATAAGGAACAAAGAAGGAGGGGAGTAAAGATAGGAATCAGACTGATGAGGTGGGAAAATGAAATTTGCATAAATCTTTTGGAAAGTAAGAAATGTTGCCAAGACTAGAACTTCCAGTTTTCTTGGAGCCCAGGTTGTAATGTGTCCTGTGACACAACATAAGTCTGTTCTCATGTGAATACTATGATTTTTATTGTCATTTCCAAATCTCACCGTGTCAGTAGCTTAACACACACACACACACACACACACACACACTCATGCACAAACACAATTTCATTGAAATTAATTAATATCACATACTAAAGGAAATTCAACTTCTCTCTATAGACACAGGTCTCCTTCTTAAAGACCAAGTCTGATATTTTTAGATTAGCACAAGCATTTTTGAAATCAAATAGTTTCATAGCCTATCAGAACTGAGTAGTAAGACACGATGCTGCCAGCCACATCTTACCTCTGTCTGACACTGTCTCCTCTTTCAGAGTGGAAAGCTCTTATGCTATATGTGAGTTTTTTTGTCTATACCTTTTTCACTCATTCATTGGCTCACATAAACATAAAATCAGACTTATCTGTGAATGAAAGGTTGCTCCTTAGCATCATGGTCTCAATGGCTGGGCTTCAGCTTTAGAACATTGGCAATACTTGGAGATCTGTGTTCTGAAGACAGATACAATGGTAACATATAGTCAAAGCAGAATTGGCAGAGTGGTTCACTTCTGGGTCAGTTGTCTCATATTTTCCCTCTTAAAAACCTAATTTAGCTCTTTATACAAATTCTTTGTTCTATCCTCAATATGTAATTATCTTTTTTTGCCCAATTGTTCATTTTTTCCCTATATTTATGGCTTGGCTGGTGTTCTTGACATCTATATATTTCATCAATCACATTAGTTTAAATGCGATGTCCTATTGAAAACCATTCTTGAGATCAGTCTGTACTAATGTCAAGACCATTTGGATTTAGGCAGGACTTACCTTGCACTCTCTCTCTCAGCACGTTTTGCTGCAGAGCTCTGTGGATAAAGGTCACAGTGTATTTCCATAGGGACAGAGGCTCTGGGGTATTTTTATTTCAATTCTACATCCTGGAGTCCTTTATTCAAGCTGATACATAATCTGCTCACCTCTTGGTTTTAGGGCAAGATTTAAAACTTTAATGTTGTCTTATTGATTTTTTAAAGTATGCTCCAAAATGGCGCTCTGCTGTTGCATATTTTAATTGTTAATGTTTTGTTCTTTCTCCCATAGTGATTTAATCACAGAGAACACATTCTTAAAGGAACTGAATTCAATATTGGCAAATCTCATTAATTCAGAATCCACTAATTCAGGCGGGATTAAAACATAACTTACAGCTATCTAAAAGTAAGAATAAAGTTAATGGTAGAAAAAAAGACTTCAGGGATGGAAGAATGTTTCAGCTGCTTCAAAAGCAGTGCTCTCAAACATTTTTCAGCCATTCCAAGAGGGCTGCCCTCATAGAAACACTTTCCTTTATTTATTCAGTAAGGCCAAGGACTTAAAATCTTCAAAGAGTAGTTTCCATATTGTAAACATTTCCATTGATTTGTTATTCTGTGGAATTGTAAAAAAATATGAGGCTATATATCTTTTAAATATTTACCAAATCCACTCCTATCCAAAATGCTAAAGATACCAGGCATATATATGTATATTATTGGCACCCAAATATATAGGTGTATTTACTTAAAATACAGTGGAAACATCTTAAAATGAAGTGGTGGATTTACAGTTGGAATGATTAAGGATGAATTTTATATTCTACTTCATATTTATAAGTATTTTCTGTAATGAACTCTCATTTTTTTACCATCAAAATGAAAATTCAAAAATTCACTAACAGTTAAAAATATCTCACATATTTCTTGCAAAATGGTATATGGGAAGTGAAGTTGAATCTTATTCTGCATTTATGAATGGAGAAAACTTGATTAGTAAGTATAAGGAAGTAGCTTACCATGAATCTAAAATTTGCTTTCAGTCTGCCTTTGTTGGTGTCAATCTAGATTGCAATTCAATTTGGAACATCAAGTGAAATAAGATCACTTGTTGTTTTCTACCAACACATGGTTATTTATGGTCAGACGTTTTAGGTACATGTTGCCTTGTCTTCGTATGTTTTTCAGGAGCCCCACAATGTCAGAGTCAAACCAAGGCAATTCACACCCTGCATAGTAGGCTGTGTAGTTAACCAATGCCTTGCAGCTTATTTTCCTTAGTCACCTCTTTGAACAGTGCTAAATGCCTCCAATACCTTCTCCAGCTCCCACTGGGTACCTTCACAATAATCACATTATCATTGCTGCAGCTGTATTGACTATCATACTTGTGCTAGGTAAATGTCTACAGTATTATATGAATACTTAGAAATGTGAAATAAACTGGCTAAATTCCCACAGTTGATGCACTCCAGATGTGATCTTCAAACCCATATTAAGCCATCGTGGAGCTTCCACCCTGAACATCATCAGCTAATAGACTGGGTTCCGTGCAGGCAGTGTCCGTGCAGGCAGTGTGTAAGGAGCTCTAACAAGCATACAGCCTTTGCCAGTCAATCTTCAATTGTGATGCTTAATTCGTAAGATAAACATGGGGTTGGATTGATCCAGATACCAGCCCCAAAGACTACAGCTTATTTTCAGACTTAGTGAAAGCACTTTGCAAGGAAAGTACACCGGGCTAGGAGTCACACATGTTGATTTTCAAGCTTTGCTTCAGCTCCTAATTAAATGTGTGAACTTAAACTTTGGGCTTCATGTCTGTAAATCTCAACATATATGGATAGGCAATGAGGGAAAACGTATTTTGCAACACTTCAGAAATATATAAATTATGTAAATGTAATTTATAATTAATAACACCTTCATATTTATAATCACCTCTCCTCACAGGCCTGAGAATACAATTCCACAATTTGGATTTATCTGACTCATACAAGACAGATAAGCTCCTAATAAATATGGGATTTGGTACACCTTCCTGGGTGTAAAGAGTACTTCCTGGAAGTAAAGAGTCCCGCTGTAAGCTAGGACAAGCTCTACTTGAGGCATGTCTGCCATCAGGCAGGTACTAATTTATGTTCTTCTGCCCTAATCTTTTAAAAGCAAAATCTGAGTGGAGGTAGTTCAATACTTATATAACAGATGTCAAATGCTATAAACACCCAGTTAAGGAAATAGTCCTAGCTGTAACAATCTAAAGCTCCAGTCCAAGTAATAACATGAACATCCAGATACCTTTCTTTTTATGTGTCCATGTTATAGAACTGGCCTCTGGGAATTGCTACAGAAAAAGAGAGGCAGCGTATTGCTGAAGATTTCAGAAGTCAGATCTGGGTGTGCCTGGGTCCCTTCAGGCCCCACTTTATTATCCAGAATAGGTTGCATGGTTTCATTCTATTATGGCTCCCACACAGAAGCTAAGAACTCTTCTGAAGGAGGGCAGAGGTGCGTAATCTAGCTAGTACTATGCCAGAGTTTATCTTACTGGCTACTCCAGCTGTTCAATCTTTTATTGGCTGGATCATTTGTTGCAATGATTCAGGAAAGTATTGAAATGATTTATGATTTGTTTTTTATTTTATTTCATTCTATTCCATTTTCTGTTATTTTTGAACAGAATGTAATTTTATTGACCACAAATTACCATCCCAAATGCCTTATAACTGGAATCTTATAGTAGGCAGCCTTTTCAGATTGAGATTTTCCTTTCTTACTATCTATTTAATATTCATGCATTTGTTGGATGTCTTGATAATTTATTTCCTTGCACCCTTTAATAGGTCTTCCTGTTGGTTCACTATGATTTATGTTTAGTTGTTCCCTCAAAGCATCATGTAGTCATGGGGAAGACTTCTACAGCTTGTTATTAATTCATGAGACCCTGGGATTAAGGGTGTGAATTCTGCTGGGATTATGGGTGTGAGTGCTACACTGAGCTTGGAGCCAAAAGCCAAGTGCAACATAATAGAGACAGATTTGCTCTCTGTGGCCATTGCTGCTTCTACTCCTCCCTTTTGCTCTCTACTTTTCACTGCCACCATGAAAGTTTGCCCTCTGCCATGTGCCCCTCTGCCTTGGAGACAGCTGAGAACGGACTGAAACCTCCTCTGACTGTGAGTTAAGTAAACCTTTCCTTCTTTCATTTTGGGTGTTGGACATTTTGTCCCAGGAGGAGTGAAAAGAATCTGAGACATTTAGCCATTCATGTATTACATCAATAGTTTCCTGTCTTCCAGTTTGGGGCATTTATACTATAGCTTCTATAAATACTCATGAATATTCTGTGTAAGCAAAATTTTTCAGATCTTTTGAGTAGATATCTAGAACCAAACCTCTTTACATTAAAACCACTAATCTATATTTAATTTTGTAAGAAACTTCCAAAAATTTTCTTAAAATTCCCATACTAGTTTTTATTTCCAGCAGTCATAAATAAAATGTTCCTGTTGCTTTATCATCTTACCAGCATTTGGTAGTATTCGGTTTTTATTAGACATTCTAGTATATGTGCTATTACTGACTAGTGTTTGAAGGATTCAAATATTCTTGGGTCACTGTGTGAATGGTCAGAGATGGCTTAAGCAGATGCACTTAGTGTATTAATCATTTTGGGCCGACATGCAACGAATGGCTGGTTAGACAATAATGGGAGGAAAGAGGTAAATTTCCCCTCAACTGTATGGTGTTAGGCTACATAAAGTAATCACTCTCTAGAAGGGTGGTTGACCAACTGGTAAGAACTCTGACTTGCCCCCTCTTGGCCACAGCAGTAGGTTGTTCAGTGATCTTGTCTGAGCTCCTTTCCTGCATTGCATGTAGGAGCCTAGGCTTGACTGGAGATAATCTCCTGAGTCTAGTTCATATGGAAGAAGGAGCTGAACAATTTAAATAGATCTAAAATATCACTTAGAGAATCTTGACCAAATAAGGCATCTAGAGAAGGACAAGAAAACTTCTTTCAGAAACAGAGAAACTGTTCACTAAGAAGCAGAATGCTTCGTGAGAAAGAAAACAGCACATATGGTGAGAAAGAAGTTTCAATCAATGTCTCAGAAACTTAGCTTCCAGTTATCCAATTCCGTCTTCTCTTTACATGAAGCACATAATTGGCTGGGGTGAGTCACTTTCATTTTATGATGGTTGATTGGTAACACCATGGAATACAGTAGTATACCTGTGCATTATGTATTATCATATTACATATGAAAATGAGTAAATAAATATGTGTATGCATGCAATTCATTCCATGCTCAGACCACAACTCAGTAAGCACACAATCCAGAAGAAAAATATAGAACACATAATCAGAAAGTAAATGAGAACATAGGTATTTAAAATATATTCAGTGAAAATGTTTCTTATAATCTTGTCTTAGTTACATTTCCCATTGTTGAGACCAAATACCAGATACCCAAAGTTAAAGAAAGAAAGATTGATTAAAGCTCACAGTTTGTAGAAGCATCAGTCCACAACTGCCTTGCTCCAAGGCAGGTACGGCATTGGAGAGGGGCACTGCAGAGGAGGGACTGTTCTTGGAAGGAAGACAAAAAAGCACCAAGCAATGGACCAGCAACCTTCTTTCTGTCCCTAATATTGCATCCTGGCTAACTGCCCTCCGGGTGAGTAGCATGCACTCCAGTGTGGGCCATCTTTAATCTCAACATCACATTCTGAATCCTAGCAACACACAACTTGAGATCCAGTTACTTCCAAGAAACCCCACCTGTGCACCATGAGGCTCTGGGGGACGCCAAGATAGAAACCAGAAAAGTCTGAAAGGAAAAAAAAGTAATTTCAATAAACAAAAGAAAAGCTAATAAAGTAGTATATTATAAATGAAATGAGAGGGAATACATGTAAAAAATGCATTTGATTATTTTTTTTAAAAAAAGACTAGATGAGAGTATAAAACCACTTTCAAAAGCTACTTTCCTATGAGGTGGAGGAAAAAAGGTAGAGAATTTTTGTGAAAATCAACAACAACATTGCAGAAGACAAGTTTAAAAAATATTTTAAAAAATGATAGTGATCAGAAATAAAATTACATGAAATATAGTAGAAAACAAACTGGATGATTACTGTTTTTCAGAAGAACAAAGTAGAGAAGATATTTAAAGTCACAAAAGACAGTACACAATATTAAAGAAGTAAATGCACAAACTAAAAGTGTGTATGAGTCTTAGAAACAAACAAAAATACATTGATGACATCACCATGTGAGCTGTTTAGAAGATAGCGAATGATCTCTAAAAAAATCACATACACACACACAGCACACACACAAATCTCTTCTTCGATCCTTTCTCTGTTAGGTGTGTATGTGTGTGTATGTGTGTGTGTGTGTCCATGTTTTCCTAAGTAATGTGCAGTGCTAGAGCAGAGTGCAGTAATGTGTATTCACAATGTCTGTTTGACTCGGGGAGAAAGAAGAATGACCCGAGGAATTGTACACTGTACAAAATCAGTGTTCAAGAATAAAAGCAACCCAAAGCCATTTTTCTACATAGTACAACTCAAAGTAAATGTCACCCATGAGCCTTACATGAAAAAAGACATGGTCATAAAAGCCAGTCAACCAAGAAATGAAGCTAAATAAAGTGCATAGAATTGGAGGAACTATGGCAACAAAGTTTTTATGCCCTGAATTTATTTTAATTTGAAACTAAGGTTAAAGAACTGTTGGAAATTTGGTTATGAGGCAAAATGTTAAGCTTTACAATCCATGGAAACATATGGGCAAATTAAACTAAAAATAATATAAGTAACACCTGGAAGATAAAGTTGTGCACATCAGTTTGTATGCGTGTGTGTGTGCATGTGTTCCATACATCCATATTCTACTTTTACTGTTTTTCCTTATAGTGGAGGGATTTTATATTTTTTACATTGGATAAAACAAGAAAAACATTTAGACTAGACATTCTTAAATCTGAACGCAATAAATGTTATTGTCTTTTAAGAAACTTCCCAAGGGGCTGGAGAGATGGCTCTATAGAAAAAGTGCTTGCCTGGTAAGCCCAAGGACTTGAGTTCAATCCCAGGTTCCCCTCTCCAAAAAAATAAAAATAAAAAAATAAAAAAAAACAAAAAACTTTCCAACTTCTCAGAATATAGTGAGAAATGCGAAGTGCATCAACAAAACACAGCCCAAAAGCAAAACACAGAACATGCGATGACATAAAAATCACAGATTAACATATGATAGAATGACAGAACTAAGCAAAAGTCAGATGTATTGTTTAATCATTAGGATAACCTCATGCATACTTAAATAAGCCCATCATAATGATTTAGTTGACAGCATACAACAAAGAGGAATTTAGAGATATTTCTGCAAAAAGTTTGAAACACTGAATGAAGGCATACTACTTAAGGAAAAACAAATCAGGAATTAAGATATAAATATCAGATGAGTGAAAAACCAGAGCAAATATAATTATACAAAAGAAGAGTGCTTTCTAGGGTGTACTGAAGAAGATCTCATGGTCATCAATTTTTGTTCTTAAGATCACTCATCATTCATCATTGATGAAAATTGTAGAAAATTTTAATATTAGTCTATAAAGACAATTTTGACAGAGCTTTCTTACTAAAGTTTATGAGAGAAAAATCACATGGAAGAAAAAAAAATTAAGGAGGAATGACCTAGATGATAAACTAGGTAGAATTAGTTCTGTACCAGAGAAGGACAAATGAATGTCCTTTATAAACGTCCTTGGCATATTGCCGTGTCTGAATTGTGATTCTATTTGCTATTAATAGTCCAAAACTTGTTAGAAAATAATTCAAATATACAGATCATATTTCTGATTCTAATAAAGTCAAAATAAGGCTGCTATAACCAGTTCCAAAAACACTACAATACTGACCCTTAAAAAAACCCAGAGGAGTGGGACTAAAACTCCTAAATTCCTAGAAAATAACCGTAGGGCTGACCAGATAGCTCAGTGGACTAAAACACTTGTTTAGGCACAGCCCAGGGGCTGGAGTTCGCTCCCCAGTGCTCCTTGCTAGTGCCACCCCAGGGTCACACTGAGACAGTAATTGATTGGGCGTGGTGGTGTGCGCCTGTAATACCAGTGCTTAAGAGTCTGAAAACAGGAGAATCACCATGAGTCCAATCTACGTAATGAGACCCTGTAGACCATGTACTAAAATAAATAAACAGAAAATAACAGTAATGAAAATGTTCTCTAAAGAAATATAATAAGGCCATAATTTACTTAAATGACAATTCATAGCTCTGAGCACAGTACTATAGAATGAAAACATGAAAATAAAGGGGTTATGCATGTAAAGAGATTTAAAAAAGAAAAGTGAAGCAAATATAAGGGAAGCAAAAGATGGAAATTAGTAAATAGACAACAAATTATTTTGAAAGTAAAAACGGTACAAATATTAAAGACAATGAAATGTTGTTTTGGAAAAAATAGACTATTAAATACTTTAAAATGTGTATATATTTGTGCTGAAGTGGGGTCAGTAATTGAAAAAAGTACACAATGGACACTAAAAATCAAACAATTAGGAAAAAATACAAATATTACCTTCTTTGAATAGTGATATTAACAACTCCTACAGTCTTAGCAAGTGGAATAAATCTTCATGTAAGTTAATACGTTAACATATTATAACCAAGTACAATTTTTTTTTCTAGGATAGAAAGTCTTATTCAGGTTGAAATGTCACCTTGTTATCACTCAGTAACTTAAATCAAAAGAAAATGTGCATAGTTACCTAATTATAAAATGCATCAATTATAAAATACATCAATTATAAAATACAACACTTTCACATTTATATTTTATATGTAAAATGCTAAATAAAATATTATGACAATAGATACTTCATTAAACCTATGTCAATCAAAAATTACTAATTCTGGACTTGGTGAGATAGCTCAGCGGTCTACAGCCCCTGCTCAAGCAAGCTTAGGCAGTGAAGGGGCCATGGTTTGATCCCTGGCACCACATGCTGCCCCATCCCAAACCCCAGGGCAGGCTGAGCTACCCTCCTACACCAAAAAACAGAAAATTTTTAAAAAAGAAATAACTGATCTTGAAAGAAAATAATTTCATGGAAATCAAGACTAAACAAGAAAAACCTGTGTTGACTATTTTTTAACATTGTTCTGGATGTTTATAGCCATTACATTGGGAGAAAAGAAGGAAATAAAATATACAAAAATGGAGAATTATTGTCAGTGCATGAAAAGGCATATTAAAAGAACACATAATTCATCCGAAATACTTTGTAAAGCAATCGGTTAAAATGGTTAATAAAATTCCAATATCATTTATAATTATATGATAGTAATAGTATACTTACTATATACTATTTAATGCAAAAAAGCATTTCACTTACAAATGTGATAATAAAAATTAATTTCCTAACTCTAACAAGATATGTGCAGGATCCATATGAGGAAAAATAACTGTGAATCTCTGCTGATGCTAGTACAAGAATCCAACAGGCAAAAGACTTGCATTTGCTTTATAACATGGTGTAAGTGTATAAAATGATATATATTCATATATATGTATCTATTTGTATAATTCCTATTTATATTTGCATAGATCTACATATAATGATTAATATACATCCAATGTAATTCTAACAATTTTATTGCTGTAGCTATGTTACTATAGTGTCTCACCCAGAAATTTGAAGACGTGTCTCCAACATTTTCTCTAGAAAATAAGCATAATGAAATTGCCAGGAACATTTCTGAAGAAGAAGAGAAAGCAAAGGACTGTGAAATATTGCTAGATAGATTATGTGCTACTGTGCCAATAACAAACTAACAAATCAGGAGAGTATAACATTTCTCAACAATAAGGCCAAGTGCACGCCGGAAGAAATATTGTAGCACACTGTTTTGAACAGAAGGGTTGGCATAGGCAGGCATTTGCTATAGATGCAGCAGGGAAAGTGACCTCTCCCTTACTTTTCACATAAAAATAAACATGGTGTGGATCAAAAGATGTGTGGGCCAATAAGTAGAGTGCACAAATTGAGGTAACACGGATATAGTTAATCAATACAATATTATAATTGTATGCCTTCAAAAGATATTTAAGAATATCTTTGTAAGATATTAAACATGTTTGTTATGATGTAAACATTGCACAATGTACATATCTGTCCAAACACAAAGTATTTAAATATATGTGTCAAAATAATGGAGCATGATATTCCATTAATTATTCTTCTTAATTTTTAAAATGTATTTATTTATGCATATATGTATTTGGAGAGGGTCTTGCTATGCAGCTCAGACTCATCACGGTCCTCCTGTTTCAGTCTCCCCAGTGTTGGGATTGCTGGTTTTGGTGGCAGGTACATGTGGGACCAGCCCTGCATGGTACCAGAATTGAACCTGAGTCCTTGACTTGCCAGGCAGGCCCTTAGATCATCAAGCTATCTCTCTGGCCCCCCACTAGTTATTCATTTGTTACTGAATGCATAGCTTAGGAGAGTGCTTGTTTTGAATAAAAAAAATACAACCTAGCTTCAATTACTAGCACCACAAATATACCACAAATATATAACAGTGTACATTTATATTAATGAATCACATGGTACTATACATAAATACATACTTCAATGTTTTTATATATTAGATTAAGCAAACTTTAAAAAATTATAAAATGTATGTATATATCAAAACTCTATATGGTACTAGTTGAACATGTTGAACTTCTATACCTTATGCATGGGTTGAAAGGAAATTTAAATTAAAATTTCTTGATGGAGTAAAATATTTTAAACTTGATATTCATGATACCCCTAAATATCAAGACATAGATTTCATTAAATAGATACTCTGAGTGCTTTTGGATGTGATCAAAGCATGCTTTATGCATATATGACAATGTCATAATAAAGAAAGCCAAATTATGACCTAAAATTGCTTTTCCACAATGGGAAAAGTAAATTGTTAGAATTTAACATGCAACTCATAAGGAAAACACCTGTACACTTTGAAAGACGAGGAACTTTCATCAATAAATAAAAAACAGGTAGTTATTGCTCAGTATGAATTGGGACAGGTACATTGACATGGAGTCCATAAAATCTTCATCCATGTAGGAACACACAGATAAGATAAATAATAAATGGAAAACTAGAAAACTTTCTCATAATTAGAAAAGGAAATTAATATCACAAGAAGGTCATAGGCAGGTAACTCAGAAATCTATAGGGTTGCTTGGAAAGTGCAAGAACCTGAGTTCAATCCCTAAGACATGCCATGCCAGCCCCAGAACCCTGAGCATGGCATACCAGCCACAAAACTAGGCATAGTGGTACACATCTATAATCCCAGCCCTAGGAAGGCTGAACCAAGAGGATCACTGTGAGTCTGAACTGTGTAGTGAGTCTCTATAACAAATAAATAAATGAATAAATAAATATTACAAAAATAAAACAAGATTTCATTTGTATTTATTGCTTTGCAAAATCTAAAATTGCATATATAAGAAATCAAATATTTTTACATACTACTGATGAATATATGTATTCATACATACTCATTTTGGCTGCTTTAATTATGATAAAAATCTGCACAGATTTTTCTACCCACCAATTTAATGTCTAAGAATGTATCCTATAAATACATTTGGTCACATATGTGTGAGAATGTTCTCTAAGTTTCAAAAAAGTGCCAATTAAATTAAAATGTATGCCTTCAATGGGATACTATAGATGAATTCCAAAACTAGAGAATTTTTTTATGTGCAATTATAGAAGGGTAATTAATTCCCTTTTGTTATGGTCCTGTTCAGGGACCATAACAAAAGAAATATATAGAAAAGTACATAGTATGATTCTTCCCTTTAAAAAATAAATCTACTATAGAGTATATAAGTGTATGTGCTAGCTTCTGCTCTTTGCATTTCTGAGAGTTCCACAACTGCAGTGGTGGGGTGGGTTCACGGTAGTACTCTTTGGAATGTGGACCATCGCACTGTTTTTGCAGAGAGAACTACTTGTCATTGTTTTATTTAAGCTACTCAGATTTTTAGCAGGTAAGTACATTTTCTTTACAAGTTTTAAAGAATAGTATGGTAATATTATCTCTATAGCTTTTATGAGCTACATTAATCAAATTATAAAATTGTTAAAATATAATTTATCTGGAGAAAAATTAATGAATAATAAAGCTTTTCACCATGTGTAAAAAAATGAGTCAATGAAAGAGGCAGACTTAATTGGAGTGGTCCATCACTAAAAGGCATGCGATGCGTATTCATCAAATGATTGCGCTCCCAGGCTCTAGGCATTTAACTTTCCATAAGTTTCAATTTCATATTAGGTTAAGAGTAATAACAATAATAATAGCAATAGTGATAATTGCATTAACATCTTCCTCATAAAGCCAGTCTAAGGATTAAATAAGAAAATGGCCATAAAGTTTTATCACAGTTCCTGACACAGTAATTACTTAAGAAATAATAGCTACAATCAAAGTGTAGAAAGGAAAAAATTAGCCAGTCAAATACCTTCAAGAGTACCTACTAAGATATTAAGACACAAAGAGAAGAGAGAGAGAAACAGAGACAGACAGACAGACAGACAGACAGACACAGAGACAGAGACAGAGAGACAGAGATAAAGACAGAAAGAGATAGAGACAGACAGATTGACAGACTAAAATAGAAAGAGAAAGGCAGAGAGAGACAGAGATGAGAGGGAGCGGCATAAAGCACAGAGAGAAAGAAAACCACACACATTCTGAAAATACTTATTTTCTTCACAGCAATTCATATTGTTTGAAAACTTGCCTTTACCTATTAGTAATACATGGCAATGTTTCCCCGCACTTTCTGAGACGCTCCCACTGTGAAACGTCATGCTAAATTCAAGCCACTACTCCTTTTTCATTTGAAGTCTCTGCTTCTTGTTAACTTCTCCGCGCACTTCCATTCCCCTCTCACCTGGCCCAGCAGGTGAAGGGCCCCAGGCCTTGCTCCAGAAGACAGTGCAGGAGAAGCTGAGACCTGAGCACTTGCATCCAGGCTCAGACCAACTTGGGCTCTACTCCTGGTCTAATCCCCTCTGACAGGTGGCTGTAGCAGATCCACTTGGGCTTATTTGCTAAGAAAACTTAGTTTTGATGAAAAAACTTGTGTTGTTTAGGATCCTAAGTAAAATTGCTGGGTTTATCTGTGCAAACCCAACAATGGTTAGTGAAAAGTGCAGTGCTCCCCACACAGCATAGTTATCTCATGTGCTCACTGAGGACTGTGCAGCCTCTCTCCCATCGGGACTTTTTTAAATGTACACTATAAATTCCTTGGTTACTATTACCTGGATTATTAGAACAGTCTGCTAACTGGTTTCAAATCTCCATTTGATCACTCCTTCTCTGCTTTCTTTCAGATTCAGCTCTCTATACATTTTTCTGACCATGTACCTCTATGGTTCCAATATCTCCAGGTTAGACTCTGGTTTCTCTTCAGATGGTATAAATCTTTTGCCTTTTACCAATATCTTGGGTATTGCACATGACCCAGGTGTCCTGCCAGTCTTTGCTTCCAAACCTTTGTCTTCCCAGGGTGTTCTAATGTTCCTCTCTGCTCCAGAATTCTTTTTTTTTTTTTTTTTTTTTTTTCAGAACTGGGGATTGAACTCAGGCCCTTGCACTTGCCAGGCATGTGCTTATTCTACTGAACCATCTTCCCGGTCCTGCTCCAGCGTTCTGCAGATATTTTCTGTCCTGTTATCTGCTCAAATTACAACTCAAATTGCTACTCAGAGTGCTGTTTTCTACCTTTTGCTTATTGTCAAATTTCTAGGCCTTTCATGAAGCTTCCTTGAATGAAAAAAAAAAAAAGATTGCAGGACACACTTGGACTTTCTCTCATATAGTTATATTATATTCTGCCTTTTGAAATGATCCCTTTCTTCTAGTAAATTAGGAGTTTCCTGTGAACAAGTACTTTTATTACATACTTGTCTTTATACATCCATCATGTGGAACTGTAGTTGGAATACAATGCAAGTTATTTAAAAGAATGCTTATTTAAAGAAACCAAGTGAATACACTGGCCCCTGTGTGAAACTTCACCTCCACTGTTAGCATAGTGTGGTTGGAATGCAGATTAATAATGACTTTGAGAACTGATTTTGTGTGGAATCCATGATAGCAATAATATTTACTATTTAAAATTTTTTTGTATTAGTACATATTTGTAGAGCATGAAATTTGCACTCACCTTCAGTACGTGTACTTAACATACTTTCATTCTTTTTTCTTCCTTTCTATTACCATCCAACTCCTCCTGGAACTCACAGCAATCTTCTTTCTTCAGCCTCCCATTGCCAATGTTTGTTTGTTTATTTATTTATTAATTACTTTTAGACAGACTTTCACTGAGTCTTGAAGTTGCTCAAGTTGAGTTCAAACTTGGGATTCCCATCTTGGAATTATAATTGTGTGCCACCACACCATGTTTCTTATAATTATTATTATTATGATTGTGCCCATTTATAATATAATGTGTGAGATATTAAATATTTTCCTCAAGGCCATTTACTAAATGAAGACTATAAATTGAAATCCATATCTTTCTGGCTCTAAGACTCCCAAGGCAATGCTCAGTGGCCTGGAAACCCATGCCATAACTATGCTGCTCCATGGAATTAGATAATTCTTCTTTGTGTGGTTTGTTTATGGGGCTGATACTGAATAAGGAAAGAAAGCCAGTGTACAAGAATCAGATTCCTGAGGTGAGGTCAGAGCGGTATGTCCTATGGTGCAGTAGATCTCTGCCCTTCAGGCATTGGGAAAGCCTGAAAGTGCAGCAGAAGTGAGACCACCACAGACATGCTTATTGGAAAGCTGTTTTAGAAGTGGCCAGCAAAGGAGATGCCGGCTAAATTAGGGCGGCCAGAGAGCACAAGACAGGGTCCAAGTGGAACTCTACAGAATCACAGTTTAGTAAGTCCAGTAATACACTCACGAACAAACTTTTCAGCACTGTGAAGCTCATTGCAGCCTTGAATATCACTGTTCAGACCAGAGTGAAACTTGTGCTAACTATTGCCCTTGGGCCATGAATTTACTCTATTGCCTCAAGAGGCCCTTCAGTAAGGAAAATGTTCATTTTACTTCACAGCATTGTTATACCAGTTTATGAGATGCCAAAATGCAGCACTCATGTGGGGATACCAGAGTGAGTCTCCTTTCTGTGCGGGGATCAATAGCTGTTCCCCTAACAATGGCTACAAAGCACCTTTAAAACTAATAATTATGGAAGGGCTGCATCCTTCTTAATAAAAATCTTTAAAGCCTTTATAAAATTCCTCTATAAAGCCACTTTCCTGGGGAGACCTATAATTATTGAAAGGCAGGATGAGAACATCAGCCCATTTCACATAAACATGGATGGCCTGAGTCTCAGCCCAGAAAGCTGAGGGTAGGGACATAAAATCCAAATGAGAAAACGAACCAAGATCAATTTTTCTTACCAATGTATTTTATTGTATACAAACCATAAAGCATAGACAGCTTCTGATTCCCCATGAGACTCGGCTGATTTTTTTTTTTCCTCTTCTAAAAGGTGGTATTGCCAACACTGAATTGCAAATCCTACCTTTCCAATACTCATGTGAGGACATGGGTTCTGCTGCATGTACACCTATCTTCATATTACTTTTGCTTCTTTCTCTTGAATTTTGCATTCAGGCCTTTATTTGGAGCCATAAACTTTTGTTTTATTTTGGTGTTTAAAAAACTCTTAATGGAGAGGCAATTTCTGCTCCTCAATACCTTTTCAAGACAGTGGAATATTTATTGTTCAAGTCACTATTCAAAGAAAATCTGGCTTAATTCAAGTTCATGCCAACTGCACTTCCTGCTTTTTCCAAAGACCTTCTTCCAGTGGTCTCACATGCCTTGGACCAATCTCCCTATGCTGTATGGGAAAAAGAAAAAAAATATAAGTAGGAGGTCAACACACTGGGACTGTTGGTGGCCTTGACAATTCATTAAGTCATCTGGGACACAATTTCTTTATCCCTAAAATGAGGCATTAGAACAGAGCTCAAAGAACAGTTTTAATTTCTTTCTGCAGGTAAATCACTGGGGACTGCCTCAAGTATTTCCTGGTTCTCATGTGGCATACAGGTGCAGCATGAAGGAGTACCACCTTCGATTAGCAATGTCTACCAAGAATCCGTAGTATACGGAGATAGCATAAGTGTTAATTTTGTGAGATCAGAGGCCTGTAGTTTATATATTTCTACTTTTCCCTGATTGAAATAACTGAAACAAATGATATTTTCAACTAAGACGGTTGATTTAAGTATTATATAAAGTTGAATTTAGAACTTAATATTCTAAAGCAAATGAGTGGACAGGAATGAAAAGTAAGAAAGAATTCAAAGGTAAATTATTGATCATGTGACAAGAGAACCAAAGACTTAGAAATAAAGAAATCTGTGAAGGTGTGTAAACTGGTTGACAATTGAGAAGAAAACATTCAATTGAAATGGAAGCTGCAGTTGGTTCCCCTGGTGTGTGGCTGAAGGGACAGCTGGAGACGGCTGCTGAACTCCTGACAGCAGCAGGGGGAAGTGCCTGGAGACATTTTTGACTGACAAGACCTAAAGGGTCTTCTGACTTTTGGTGCATACAGGGAAGGAGACTGGAGAGCATTCCACAGTGCATAAGATCACCTTTAACAATGAATAAGGTTCCGCAGATGTTCACCATTAATGACAATTTAGAAGTTCTGTGTTACATGAGTGAATGAATGGAAAAGCACTAATGAATTTGATGTATGTTCTAGATATTCATCCTCCATCAGAAGAGGAGCTGCCACCAACATTTTTTCCCTGTCTTATAGGTTATTTCTTCCCTTTGTTAGTTATTTCTGATTCCCTTTCATGTTTGTTAGTACATGTTTTCAGTACATAATGATTACATTTACTGTGGGGTTACATATATAGAATACATCAAAATTCTTGTTTTTGTCCCCAACACCTCTCTTCCTGTTCTAAACAACTCTTCCAAGTTCTAAAATCTCTAGTTTCATTTTTTCGTCAAGTCATTTAAAAGTCCTTTTGCCCTTCATTCTTTGTTGTGGAGAAACTTCTTAATCTAATATAATCATGTTTGTTGATTTTTGGTATTTATTATTTGTGCAATTGAGGTTCTATTCAGAATGTCTTTGCCTCTATGTACGGCTTCAAAAGATTTACTGAATTTATCCTCTTGCAGATATTTTTCTTTATCTGTCTAGGTCTTTGATTCATTGCATTTTACTACAGGAATATATATATATATATATATATATATATATATATATATATATATATATATATATATATATTTGTCCAGGGCCTTGAATAAAATAAAAGAGGCTGTAAAATGTATTTGTAAGAATAAGGAAGCTTAGACAGGGAATGCAAGTTATAAAAAAAGAAGTTAGTGAAAAGTGAAGTTGTACTTAAAATGGAAGAGGAGGAGGAGCGTGGAGATACAGGGAGGCAGACAGAATATGTATCCTTATCTAGGAACAGAGACAGAGAGACAGACAGACACTAGAAAATGTGAATCTGCTGATTATATTAGGAAAGAGGGTGAAGTAGTTACTACCATTTAAATGTTTGTGTCCCTCCAAAATTTGCATAGTCAAACCTAAACCACAGGGAAATGTTATTAAGGGGTGAGGCAGTTGGCAGTTAGCTAGGCTAGGAATACTTCCCTCACAGGCAGGTGCTAAGCATTCTCAATGAAGCACCTGAAAGATGAGTTCATCCTTGCTGTCCTTCTGCCCTTTTACCTGGTAAGGACACAGCCACAAGGCGCTGTCTTCAAACGAGAGTAGCAATCATCAAACATTGGATCCACTGCCACCATGCCTTGGAATCTTCAGCCTTTGTAACTATTATTCAAGACTAATGGCTTATGTTTGCATAGATGCACAAATTGATGAAGTTATACCACACGTTAGATTCGGAGATTTATTACTCAAGTGGGTAACTCTTATAACAGGCAAACTTCAACCTGAAAAGGTTTAGAGAAATGAAAGTTTGCCACTTATATTTCATGTACAATAGACTTCATCATGAAGAGTTGGGGACTAAGATGATAGTCTGCAGCACAGTCAGCCAGAGAACGTGGGTGCTTTGTGGCTTCCTGTTCTCTGGCTGATACATAGTTACTGAAGTAAGCTACTGAAAAAGACTAAAAGGAGATTAGGAGCTTGTTGAAAGGTCAATCCTCCTGTCATCATATTTAATTCTATTCCATCTCATTAAGCTAAACACAATCACATGGCCAAACTCATCTTGAAAGAGGTTTAGAAACAAGGCACAGGTGTAAATTAAAGAAAGGACAATAATATTGGCAAACACTGTCATTTGTAGCACAATAGTGTACAGGTGTAGAACAAGGCTGCAGTAGCTACCAGCAGTATCACACACACACATACACACACACACACACACACACACACACACACTCGAATAATAAACATTGGTAAAGATGTAAGGAACAAGAAATAATTTTACATTATTGGTGAGAATATAAATTAGTACAAGCACTAGAAGTTATTGTGGATATTCCTCATGAAACCGAATATAGAAATTTCATTGATTTAGATAAAATAATAGACTAAAAGAGAAATAGAAAATTGTCATGAGAATGCCATTTCGGGAAAAGGGAAGGGGGTCTAGGGAAGGACAGAAGGGGATTAAGGACTGGAAATTATCAAGAAGTTATATATATATATATATATATATATATATATATATATATATATATATATGCCCTCAAATGAATGGAACCTTTATTTTTTTATTAATTTTATTGAGAAACAAATAGCAATAAGACAGTTTCAAAACTGATTAATAGGACAGTCTCAGTAATTAATACATTGTTATCTTTTTAGTGGTTTTCCATAGTATAAGATGTAGACAGGATATCCTATCCAAACACAGTACAAATCTTTCTTCTCATTGAATTAAGTGAAAGTAGCTGTATATCTATCCTATTCTGTATATACAGATACAGAAATGGTCCTTCCTTTGCAGTCCCTTTTTTTTTGTTTAATCCATTGCCATCTAAATACTGTACGTGCCCAACACAGTACAGAAGTCTACAATAGTAGTGGGTTATCTGCAGGACTGGCAATATCAGAACTTGTTGACTGGAACCTTTCACAGTTCAGCACACTAATATGGTTTTACTTTATATACCTTATTTTTATACTTTTCTGCTGGATGGTTAAGACCAAGTTAAAAAAGCAAGACTCATATAACAAGAAATGTAACTTTTGTATCTGAGAAGGTCAGTCAAATCTCCTCAGAATTTATCCTGAAACCCTTTACCACAATTCGTGATCCTTTGTCAGTGTCAGCCATGTGGGTGAGTCATGGCCATTTCTTGACCAATTTGCTCTCTGTGAAAGCCTAAGAGAAAGTTTTCTCTCCATGAGACTGCCTTTAGGAACACTGTACATCATCAATCTCATTCCTCTGTGGCTCCATGATCTCCATAGACACATTACATCATTGATCACTTTCCTCTGTGGCTCCATAATCTCCTTGATCAGGAAGTTTGGGGCACAACTGAATTGCATGATATTACAGTACAGGTTCTCCTATGTCCTGAGTCTTCACTGACCTTGAAAGGCTAGGTCCAAAATGTTGGCTGCCCTTGCAGTCCTTATTCAATTTCTTGAATTTTTGGTCTGCGAACTTAGGTTCTTAACCCTCCAGAAGAGAAGCTTATTATTACCCTACAACATATGCAATTGGGTTTAACCTCACTATCTGTCTGAAAAATCAAACATATTAGGCATAAGGTGGAACAGGTATTTTCCATCAAGTATTGATATGTTAAACTTCATTGATTGCATACATATACTAACAAAAAGAAAAGTTCTAACAACTTGCTTTTCCTGTTTGTATTGTTGGTATTTTTTTGTGATACAAACTGTTTTCATCTCAGGGAATTGGAATCAATTCCACATCACAATCTGATCAATTGTGTTTCATCTTCCATGCTCTCCCTTCCCTGTCCTGTCTTCCACACATGCTTTCCAATGACCATAACATCTACCCTCCTGTTTGTTACCATCTCTCTTCTATTTTGCTCTTTAAATTGTTTACAATTGAGGATTTTCATAGAAGAGAAGACATATAATATATATCTTTCTCTGCGTTGTATTGGTGCATTGTATTGTTATGAATGGACCAAATTTATTCTTCTTTGTGGGCGAATAGTACTCCACTGTGTATACATACTGTATTTTCTTTCTCCATTCAGCTGTTAGTTGGGGTATTTCCCACTTTCAATCATTTAGGGAGTGTGCATTGTGACGTAATAAACAGACATACATGCATCACTGTCATGTTGTAATGTATGATGACTTAACTCTTCCAAGAAGACATTCAGAAGAGGAAAATCTGGCTTATAGGGAATTTCTCTTTAGTTTGCTAAGGAATTCAATGTGGTTTTCAATGTTTCAAAAGTAGGAATAAGGCGACAAGTATCCTGTTCCATTGTATCACAGTTCAGGGGTTCTGAATGGGTCTTGACTCCACAACAGAGACTATGATTCTTGAATCATTTACATTTTGAAGCAACAGTAACATGAACCATTGTTGTAGACTTCTCCAATCACAAACATTATACATAAATTCTTCCATATGTTCATAAGAATTCATAATCTGATAAACTAAATGTGTGAATACAGGGAAAACTATTGTAAATACATCACAAGGCTAAGCTCCTCTGAGAGCCCACAGAAACCAAAATGAGTAGATATTTTATTATGAAACTGAGGTTAATTTGAGCATAAAGGCACATGCATGTAGCACCGGCACGCTGCGAGATTGTGGCAGGGGAAAGCAAGTTTAATCACAGTCTGGGCAACTCAGGTCCTCAGCAAGATGAGGCTCCAAAATTTAAAAAAAGTATAATGATAAAGGCTGGAGATGTAGCTCAGCATAAAGGCCCTGTGTCTAATTGCTAGTACTCAAAAAACTGAATGAATGATTTGAAACAATGTCCTTTTACGTGAAATTCAGCAAGGAATAGGCTTCTGATTGTGAAATGCAGGTCAAGGTGCAAACACATTAAGCTATGAGTGATACTAGGATGAAGCCCTTTGGTTTAATCTGATCTACAGTAGCACCTTCCAATAAAAGGCAATGAGCCACAAATGAAAGCCACGGAAGAAAATTAATTTTTTCAATTTGTTTTGTTAGAACAGTAGAGGTTATATTGATGAAATTAGTTTTAACAGTGTAGTTGACTCATTATACCCCAAATACTACTATTTCCACATATACTACATATAAAATACAAATAAAGATATTTCCTGGATTTTTAAGTTCAAGTCTCTGAGCTCTACAGCTCATCTTATACAGACAGCAATTGCAGTTTCGAGTAGCCGTCTTTCCAATGTTCATAGCTCATGTATAATTGGGCATCAAAAGATGAGCAAATAGGGAGTCCTGACCAACAGAACTCTGTCTTGAAATTGTCCACCTTGCCTCAGATGCATTCACTGTGCTCTATTCAGTTGGCCCGGAAGAATTCTTTCAATAAATCATTCTACAGAAGATCAGGTTTATGAAGTTTCAACGACAGAATTTTCTGCTATGATGTAGAACAAGGTATTTCTTCATGGAAGAAAGTTTCATCGGCTGCCCTGACCAAATTTCTCGAATGCCAGCCTCTGATCCTTGGTGGGTGCATGGCCAGGCCCATCTTGCCATCTCCTCGGTGGTGTGGGTTGCGTCGTGGTGCATTCACCGCCATCCAGGGACAATCTCAGCATTCTCAGAATTTTGCAGCAACATCACCTGTGGTCTTATGGTTGTGTTCCGTGTTCTTTTCCTTTTTTTTAAACTTTAAAAATATTTTATTTATTTATATATTTCGACCCAGGCTCTCACTACCCAGCTCAGACTCATAGTGATCCTCCTCTCTCAGCCTCCCCAGAGCTGGGATTACTGGCATGCGCCACCACATCCAGACTGCCCATCTATCTCTCCATCCTTAACTTCTGGAGTGACTTTTTAAAATTTTGGCTTCTCAAAAACTAAACCAATGCTTTTCCTTTGTAAATAAAATCTGTTTTGTTCATTTTTTCTTAACCTCAGTGCATATTCAAGCACCCTTGGCATCTCAAATTCTCCGCATTTCCTTATGTTCAGGTGCTCACTACTAACACGGTTTCAACAAACTTAAACAAACTTTATGAGCTTCGCCTCCCTTCACTCTCACCACTGCTGCTTGTTTTGTTTTCTAAAAGAAGTTGCTTTGCCTTCTTTACCAAAAGATTCTGTCTGTTGTGCTTCACCGTCACATGTAAGCTGCAAATGGGCTTCCAAAATGAACAGTCTTCTCAGAAGAAGTACAAAGGGCAAGCAAGTATATGAAAAACGGACACATGTTGCTTGTCACTTGGGAGAATGCAGATTAAAACTGCTGTGATTTCACCTCACCCTGGAAAGAATGGCTATCTTCAAGAAACCAACAAGTAACAAATTCTGGAGTGTCCATGGGGAAAAAGTAACCCTTCTCTGCTGTGGGTGGGAGTGTAGATTAGTGTATCCTCTATGGAAATCAGTGTGGAGATTCCTTAAGAAAGATAGGCACTCCCCTTCTTAGGATCTTCTCAAAACTACTAAAAGCATCATACTACAGTAATATACACACACCCTTATTCACAGAAGCACAATTTGTAATAGTTAGACCTCAGGAATGACCCAAATGTCCATCAGTTGATGCATGGATAAAGATTTTTTTGTTGTTGTTGTTAACATTGGAGTACTACTGTGCCATAAAAAGGTTATAAACTGGAGACATTTCTAAGATGGACATTGAGACAGTACTCCTAAGTGAAATAATGGGAAATGTGTTCAAATATTGTGAGGTTTCTGTGTTGTGAGAAACCAAAAGTGTAAATAGGAAGCAAAATATATGCTAGCTATGGTAAAATACGAAGGAGATGTTCAAACAGAAAGGGAAAAAAAAAAGGATGGCAAGAGAAATAATGAGAAAAAAATAGTAAAATGGAAACAAAGCTATTGTAAATGTGGAGGAGAAAAGGGTTGAAGGAAGGGGAGGAGAATGGAAAAAAAGAAAAAATAAATGCATCGTGTACAGTTACAAGTTCCCTATTATGAAGGTGATTATCATGTGTATCTAAAATGTACCAATAAACTTAAATGATTTTGTCCTGCACGTGTCTCAAATAGTGACTGTTTTGAACTCTTCATGAGGTTTATCTCAGTTAGCCACAAACTTTGTTAAACAATGATCAGAAAAATCTCTAGAACAGAAGCTGGTTGGAGCGGGGTACACAGTGCCTCCTCAACTTCTACAAGAGCCTGAAAGCTGGGGTGTAGAGTAGAGGCAGATCTCTGCCATTCATGGATAATTTGATTTCAGTAGTCCTCTTAACACATATGTCAAACTATTCATTGCTCATGAGTTGCAAGGAGTAAGAGTTAAAAAGAAAAACGTTTCAGTGATAGCTGAGGGAAAAGAACGGTCCTGTGAGTACATGGCTCACTTTCATTCCCCTAACCCAACATCGCGGTAGTGTTTTACAAAGAGAGCTGTTGGGGCTGCGACCTGGGTGAGGCTGACAGCGTTGGAAGGTATCCAAATAGAATCTCAACTCTGACTGCTGTCGGACTCCGGAGTCTGGCATGAAAGCTTCATCTGCATTCCAACGTCTGTCCAGAGTAACCTGTGGCTTCCACGTAGCAGTAGGAAGAACCCATTTCCCCAGCTTCCAGGAAGCAATGTCTTTTTTATTCCACTAGCACAGACCTTAGTGGACTGCTTCTGACATGTGCGAATAGATTCATTCAGTCAGACCCATGGATTCGGCACATGACCCTTATATTGGCACCTGACATTGGTTTACAAGTACCTCACCTACTGATGAAAGGAGTCACTGTATTTCTTTGCTCTTCAATATATTTATTTAAACTTGGTATTTTAATTGTACACATCTCATACTTTTGGGGGAGAAAAGAAGGGCCAGTGGGGTAATAAATGAAAAGATCTGAATTAGGGCTTGGGATATAGGAAATAATCAATATTCATTAACAAGTTATTTATGTTTATCCTCATCATCTTTTGTCCCCAGATCAAATGCAAAGGGATTTTCATTAGTCATTATTATTTCCCCAGTGTCTGCCCCACACTTGTGATCAGGTGGGTGTTCCGTGCATGTCTCTGGAGCCGAATGATTTTTTTCTCCTGTCTCTTAAACTTCTGCTCTACGGAGCCTTCTACATCTGTGACTTTATGTGACTTTCCATTTCCTTTGTGTTAGAATATCTATTTACTATTCATCTGCTAGTTTCTGCATTTTTCCTCTTTTCTTCTCTCTCTGTCATCCTTTTCATTCTCCTTGCTTTGGTTTTAAGAGCTAAGCAAATAAGCAAGGAATGAGAGGTTAATTCTATTTGAATGTTTCTACCTCTAGTGGAGGAAAGCTTTAAAAGACAGATGTACATACTCCTGCATGATGTAAGTGGTGCAGACTATCAATATGTGTCATATAGTCTAACAAATCTGGAGGCTTACTGGAGGCCCAGTGGAAAAAATGTGAGACTCAGGTGAGTGTGTTGCAATGAAAAGTGATTGGACCTTGGGGAAAATGGGGTTAGAGTTTACCAATAGCAGAAAGATGGTGTTGTGGACAAGGACAGAGAACTAAGCTCAACTCCTGCCAGTGAGGATTGTCATCATGCAACAAAGTGTAGACTGTTTGCCAAGATGTTTCACTGGTGGACATTGATATTGTTCAGCTTTTAGCTCACAGTCATGTTGACTTTAGCAGAGCGAGGTGTACAAAAAGTCAAGAGAATTTCTAAAAGAGTTGGAAGTGATTAAAAAGTTCCAAGTGATAGCATGAACTGTAAGCAGCTTCAGATTTGGTGAGATGTGTGTACATTTAAAATGGTCATAATAACAAAGAATTGCTTACATGATGGTAAAAGTAGCAATATAAAAATATTTTCAGATAGCCATTACTTAGTCTGTCAAAATTTTGTGATTCTCTTTTATTTTTCTCATCCCCTGCAATTTAATTTAAAAAAAACCAATTTTTCCATCTTCCTCTCAATTTATGGTTTAACAAACTGATTCTGTGAAGGAACAGATTGTATATGTATTTGGCTTTTTAAAAATTAGCTTATTTGATATGCTTTTGACATACTTAAGGCTTACATTCATCATAGGGAATCTGCACCTGTACAAAGTGTATCTTAATGACAAATAACACATTGTCATCTAAATCCACAATACATTTTCAATATATATTTGAACTGTACCAAGAGTGCTCACGTTTTATGACTATTTTTTCTAAGTTGCAGTCGGAACAGATTGTAATTCATGTATTTTATAAGATTTTTAAATTATATTCACTGGTACCCTTTTTTTATTTTTAGTACAGGGTCTACAGGATCTCACTACATAGATCAGACTCATAGTGATCCTCCTGTTTACAGCCTGTCAAGATCTGGGATGAAAAGTGTCACTGGTACACTTTTCATATACACAGAGATCACATTCACCACATGGGATTTATACCTGTACATATATGTATATTAATTCTTATTTTTCCCTCATTCATTTAGATAGCGAGAGGGTGGGGGGAGGGTGTAATAAAGGGGGGAAATGGGGACTAGAAGGAAAAGAAATAGAAACAAAGTTTTTGTAAATAATTTATGTATTTTAAAGTTTATAAGTGTTTTACTTTTTATTTTTATATTATTTCATTTCTTAATTAAAATGGCTTGATTTTGTTTGAGATTTGTTTGTCTACACACCCTAAGACTATGCATAAAATGTTTGTTTGTTTCTTTTGTTGTTTTCCCAGTACTTGGAGTTGAACTCATGACCCTGCATGAGCCCGGCAAGTGCTTCTGCTGCTGAGCTATGTCCCAAGCCCAGAGTAATTCTTTTCCTATATACATCTGTGGCCTAAGAGCCATAGACTCTAAGTCAGAGAAGGCTCAGCATTCCATCTTACTCAGTACACCCATGGTAAGTACACCACGGCCTGTGCAGCATAATTGGGCCTCACGTATTTTTGAACTAAATATAAAAGGAAACACTTCTCTTTCAAAATTAGTATTTTCTTAAGTTTAAAAAACTGGGTCATTTGTCATGTAGAATTTTTCACGCTCTGTATTTTTCTGGTTTAATTTTAGCAAATATCCCTCATTCTCCCTATTTCTTAAAAACTGAAAGCTGAGGACTTACTTACAGTGATAGGTCTTCTACTACATTTCAGAGACCAAGATCCCGAGGTCACGTCCATGTCTCATGAAGAGTTGCACGTAGTCTGTGAATTATTCCTGTCTCGGGCTCTGTACAAGTTAGTATAGTATGACAGTCATGTAAAACAGAATGTACAGCTGTTTGCCTGATGGCAAGGAGCACTGAGTAAGAATCATAGAAGAAAGACAGAAGGACTTCCACTGACACAAAGTTTGGAAAGAATATGGGAGGGAATGAAAAGAAGGGAAAAGGAGGGAGAAGAATTCAACAAAAATTTGGAGCTCAACTGAGTTTCATGATGTTGCCGTACAGGTTCTCCAATGTCCTGAGTCTTCGCTGACCTTGAAAGGCTAGGGCCAAAATGTTGGCTGGCCTTGTGGCTCTTCTATTTCTCCAATTTTGATCTGTGAACTTAGGTTGTTAACCATCCAGAAGAAAAACTGATTAGTATCCTGCAGCATATGCCATTCACTTTGCCTTATCTGACTCAATTGTTTTTAGTTGTTGTTGTACGTTTCTATTTGTATTTCTGCTTTTCGCTTCTTATACTGGGGAGACTACGATATTTACACGTGTGTCTGGTTTATTTCACTTATGAGTATATGTTCAAGTGGCATCCACTTCAGTATACATGCTTCAAGTTTATCATTCTTTATAGCCATTATTTAGAAATACCACATCTTTTTCACCATTCCTCATGTGATGGACATCTTGGTTGTTTCCAAGATTTTGCTATCACACATTGTGCTGCTGTAAACAGGTACACATATATCACTATGATACAATGTTTTCAGTATGGAGCCACAGAGGAAAGAGATTGATGATCTATAGTCTGCCTGGGGAGAGTCACATGGAGAGAAAACTTTCTCTCAGGCTCTCACAGAGAGCAAACTGGTCAAATATTAGCCGTGACTCATCCACATGGATGACACAGACAAAGGATGTACAGAAAAAGGTACAGGATTACAAGATAAACCCTGAGGGGACTTCACTGACCTCATAAGAAATATAAAGTACATGTGTTGGTATATAAGTCTTGCTCTATCTAGGTCTTAACCATCCAGCAGAAAGTATAAAAATGAAGTATACACCGTGGGGCCATAATAATAAGTTGAGCTGTAAATGGCTATGGTTGACAACTTCTTTGGATAACTCACTGTTGTTGTGGAATGTGTTGGATTGTATTGTTGAGTTCAGGCACCTAGATTATTTGAATGACAATGGCGTGCCCATCTTTGACAGGTATAGACAAAGGAAGGGGTATAGAAAGGAAGAATCATGATGTGTGTGTATGGACAGTACAGCTGGGATAGATAACGCTGTGCTCCTACATAATTCTATGAGAGGCAAGATTTGCACTAATGGTGGTTGGACAGGATATTATGTCGGCTTCTAGTACTATGGACAACCACTAGGAAAATAACAAGGTAGAAAGTATTAATTATTGAATCTTTGATGTAATTCAGGTATAAAATATAAGATACACAAACAGCTACACTCTTAATTTACTGATAAGAGACATATGGTATAATAA